>JAZHYW010036977.1:0-32602 GCA_037355805.1 Ixodes ricinus
CCCAACCGTTCGTTCCGGTATATTCTCTGTACGGGAGCCAGAGTTGCGCGTTAAGACATCTTGAAATTCTGATATATGCGGTAAAGCGCCTCCTCGCGCGTGAATGAGCCGTGCACCAAATGGTCACGTGACAGAAATCGGCAAACAGAGCCAACACGCCCGCCACCGCGCACAGAAAACAGGGGAGGAGAAGGAGGCAAACATGGGGCAACTTACCCGGGTAAAGACATTCGACACAGTGATACTTTAGGCCCATGTTGTTGTAAATAATTCTAAAGACATGCTTTTCGTGCAAGGCTTGTTAATTTATGGGGCGCTGGAGAAATGCAGCCTTCTGCGCGAAATCCTTGTTTTGAACTCTTTGTTCGCCTTCCGCCCATTGAAAAGTATGCGCGAAGGGCCTCAGCAGGCACCTCGTATTGCTGCGCCGCAGCGTTCTTCCGCAACATCAAGTTCGTCTGCTTACATCGCCTTCGCCATGGCAACGAATACCAAATGAGTGCAAGCACGCACGGCACCACCGCGTGAAGCCAGCAGCAGCTGATGGCATTTTACGAACGCTGTCTGCTAGCCAAAACCGAACGCGGTGTGTCAGATCGGCCGCGTTCGCCGGTGCGCCGCTGGCAAAAGACGACGAAGCATTGATACGCCGACGGCGATTGAGCAATCAAAAGCACAGCGGGACGACAGCAACAGGGGCATTTATTGGGATCAAAGGCGCGAAATAAGCAAGATCAATTTTTATTTGAATTATAACGCGCGCTATCCAACTTGGGGACCACATACCTGTGCTGGGTCTTTCCTGTGAACTTTTTACAATGACACGGGGTACGACATTCAGAAAGAAGCCGATACTCTAAGCGCAGCTCCTTTAGTGGGTCTAGTGACGCTTAGACCGCTACCAGAACCTAACTGACGTAACAAGCACTTGACAACCGGTGGCGCATAAGTCGTCTTCATGCACGGAGGCGGGCGACGGGCTCAGCGCAGCGGATCACTCGAGGTCACCGGGGCCGTCAGAATCCTCGTCGTCCGCACTACCGCTTATTCACACTGGAAACAGATCCGCGTTCGCAAAGCTGTTGCGAACGCGTTTGTTGGATGATATCAAATGCGCGTGCATTTCTACTGGTTCTTTATGCAACCGCCTTCGCAACCGCTTTGCAGATGCGGAACCGCTTCTAGTGTGAATGAGCGGTTACGGAGGCCCCTGTCTGCGTCGGGGCTGTAGATTTTGGCGGACGCAGCCACGAACGACTGTAATCTATCAGTGCTTCCGCGCGCCTTTCTCTCCTCCACAACATGAACTTTGCAAGGTGACCACTGAAATGGTGACTATAGCGCCGTCCAGATGGAAGAGAGTTTTTTGACGAAGGCAAAGCTGCCCTCCACCATATTGGTGTGCGCACCAGTGTTCGGGTGGACAAAGATCAGCTTCTGGTTGACGGTGAGGTTCGTGAAGCGAGCGTTATCTGCAAGCTTGGGATAGCTCGCCCAACAGACAGTGATCATTCTTGTTCCAGAACAGACCCACTTGGCTAGTAGCCCTTGCAGGGTTTTAGCGTCACGGGTCTTCACGGAAACAAGAAAGCCGCACCCGCTGCCACGCTCGACACCACCGAAAACCCACTGGACAGGCCTTGAATACGCGCGATGGTACTTGGCTGCCCGAACATACTCTCGTCTAGTTGTACAGTCACGCCTTGGCCGCTAATCATCTGTGAATACGTAAAGACGGCATTCACTACAACTTCCCGACAAAGGCTCGTCCATTTAAGTGTTACTTGCGACATGAATCTCCAGCTGAATGACGGCGCACGGTAGGTTCTGGCACCAGAGGAAGATGATTTTTATGAGTTGGGGAAGCGTCAGGTGCGATTCATCGAAAAAGAAGCCGCTCCGTACCGAGAACTCAGCCCGGCACCGAACCTTGACCGGCTCCCTCCTTGGCACCTCGCGAGTCATCCACACACCGTATTTCCACCAGTAGCCATCCGCAGAGCTAGCGCGGACTTGCAGCGTCCTCGTAGCTTCGCACCCTGGGCACGCACGAGAACCCAGGAGCAGGCCCATGCCCTGAAGCAAATTAATATCTTCAATATGGTCCTTCATGGCGTCATGAAGGCGGCGCAAGTTAAACGCCATGGCACTGCGATGCTCGCCTTTGGAAGAATAAAGCGCCGAAGGGGTATAACGAGCAGAGCTTCGCGCTTTTTTGCATTTTTTATTTTTATTTGATTCGCCTTTTTATACCTCGGGACATTATTTTAACAAAAACTCATTGGTTAATCGGACGGACCACATCATCGCGTGACACAACAAACGCCAAATGTATAACCAGAACGGTTGCCACGGTCGGCATAGTTACAATGAAGAGAACAGTCGGACCCAACAACGAAATAAAGTAAAAAAGTGAATAAAAATAAAACAAAAATAAGACGGGAGCCGTTGGATTCTCCGACGGCGTGTTCATTGGACCTTTTTCACATACCGACGGCACCAGGCGGTGGCTGCACGAACTAAAAATCGAGGAAGGGACCTACCTGCGCTACCAATCGATAATGGGAGCTACGCTACCAGTTTCTTCGTTCTCTGAGCAGCGGGGCGTGCCCAACGCGCCGTCCAAGTGGGGCATCCGTGGCGTCCACTTAAACGTCGTGTTATTCTTTCCGTCCGCTTTCTTTTTTGCGTAACACAATTATATGTATGCTGCAATTACGTTTGCTACTCGCTGATCTATAGCCTCCTTCCGAATTTCCTCGATTTTTGGTGCCAATTTCCGCCGCTTGGCATCGGGCGCTCGCGCGTGCGCAGAACGCTTCTCGGAAAAGGTCCATTGATGAGAGGAGGAGCGGCTATAATCTAAAAGGGAAGAATGGCATACACACACATCTCACGCACACGCACTCTAACTTGGTCCAGATGTCCAGTGTCCCCAACGTGTTTTTGTAGGGCTTTAAAAACGGTACGCTTATACCGCCAAATCTTCTCCGGCCAAGAATTTTGGTTACATTAAAGGGACACTGACACCCTTTAAAATTTGTTTTTCATTTTTCGGCAGGCGAATCAGTGTGGTGTGAGAGGACTACCCAATTAATATTTTGCTACTGAGGTGCTTATAATTATATTAAAGACAAGAAACGCAACTACACGAAACCGTTAGAGAAACCTGCGCACGGAGGTCGTAGAAATATACAAAATGAGAGAATATGCCGGACCGGAAGTCACGTGTCTACACCCGACCGCGTTCTTTTTTCTTTGTTTAGGGGGGAGGGGGGAGAGGGGGCGAGTGCAGCCGACGACGCCGGTACCGTTTGCCGTGCGATTGCTTTGCAGTTATGTTCGTTTCACTCGCTGTTCTGCACTTCAAGTCGAGTTTCTTTTTTGGGAGAATGAAAAATTGGAAATGAGTGCTGAATGCCCGTGACCGGCTCCGAAAAGAATGCCCCCAAGATGTTGCTTGGGGAGCTGCCTCACCGGTTCTGTATCCAAAAGGGCTTTTGTGCGGCAGAGTCTGCACAAGTTCTCGAATGATCAACGGGATCAATGGCTCTCTGCCAATCCGGCAGGACAGTCACGGGCATCTCGAAAAGTGGACGCTACCCGACCTATATGTTCCTTGCATTTTGTGCGAAGTGACTACATTGAGTTCGCAGGTGTCAAAAAGGGAGTTCCATTCCATTTAATTCAGCGACGTCTCATCCACAACCCTCTGTTTTCTTCCGTAATATTAAAAAAAAGAATGATAGCTATCGCAAAATGTTGGACAAAAAATGCTCTGTCCACAAGGTGGATCGAACCGCTGACCGCTGCGTGCGAAGCGGAAACCTTTCCACTGAGCGACTCGGCAACAGGAAAAAAACTGTTTTCCCCGACAAAATACATAGGCTGCAGTGACGTAATTTGGTCCTCCTTTCTGGTGGCCAAACATCCTCGAGCGTAGCCTTTACTGTGCATATTCTGCGAGCAGTACACGAGCGTCGCGACCGAGCGGAAACGAGTGAGTACAGCTTCATTATACTTCGTTTCAATTTGATCTGCGAGCGAAGCCGAATCTAGAAGTGCGAGACCAGCGCTTTGTGCGTTTCTCCCCAGCTTGCGCGCTCGAGCAAAGCCAGAACGCACGGAGCTCCTTGCTCGCGCTTCCAGCTTGCCTTCGCTCGCACATAAGGTGAAACGAAGTATAACGGCAGGTTTTGGCCAACAGAAAGGAGGAAGGATATGACGTCACGTGCAACCCATGTATAGACTTGTGGATGTCCTTGGGTATTGGCAGTTTTCTACTGTGAAGCTTGAAGTACTGTAGTTGAACATCGTAATGTTCAGGCAGACGAGGAGGAACTCCTCGTTCGTAGTAATGCAGCCGGTCGACTGTAGGTCGGAAAGTTTGTTGCAAATTTCACTGCAGCACAGACACTTGCCAGGCTTGTAGTCGGGCAGCATTACGATTTGGCCGCATTTACACCTAGAAAAAAATCGTACGCATGCATATTCAACTCGAAGTACGCACTTCGCGCTTGAGGTTTGCGCGTTCTTCAAGCCGTGTTCGTAAGACGAGCGATGTCTTCAGCCACGACTAGGAGCGACGACTCGGCGACGTTTTCATGCAAATCGTCTTGGTGGTGGGGCACGTCGAACGGCAAGAATCCTAAATGTTATGATCGGTCCGAAATTTCTCTTTCGAAGGTAGACAGATTCGTCGGTACCGCGAAAGACAGTTTTGAAATAGAGGTTCCATGCCCATCGTCCGCTGCCATTGCCCTCGCGAGTCCCACATTACGCGATACGACGCCATCTTCAGAATTATGCAGCGAACGCACAGAATGCTTCCGGTTTTCTGTGCAACTTTTTTTTCAATCAACGCATTTTTAGCTTTTCGAAAGCCACAAAAAATTTGCTTTAATTTTTTTTCTTTTTTGAATATTGAGTGTTTGCTTTCAATGACCCATGACTTTCACTAAATTTGGTGGTTGCGTCTAAACCTTAAACAGCGGCCCGTGACCACAAAAAATAAGGTGAGCGCGAGTCAAACCGGCCAGTTCTCGATCAGCGGTTTTTGGGAGGATAGAAACCGTATTTGGAGCTTAAAAATTCTGCTCTGGGTAGTTGCGCTTTTTTATGTCATCTACAACTAAAAACCTGGGCGAGTATATATACCCTGTCAGTGTCCCTTTAAATGGTCGATGGTCCAGCAGTTGGAGCGTACTTCTCATGTCTTCTCGTTGGGTGCTGTATTTCCCGCATGGACACACAAGATTCTAATAACGAAGCTAAATTGTTGGGCTAATTAATTATTGGAGTAATGTATTAGACTAATTTTATGTCGAACCAATCCGACCATGAACTAAACATTTTATTTTTTTTTATACGGGGCGCTAACTTTTTTTGCCCCATATTTTTATGCCATCAGGAACAAAGAAGCACAGGAAGAGTGCCCTTCAAATGTCAATATTAATAATTATTAAAAATTTCCAGATCACTGCTGGAAACTATGAGGCACGGTAGAGCTGTCGACACGCTAGAAAAGTCAAATAAACAAAATAAATATCCTAGTGGTCATCGGTGGCGTCATGAGGCCTCGCCAAGTGCGGAGTATAATGCTCTTGTAATACTGTATATTTTGTGCATTCCTTCTTTACTTTTCGTTAAGACCACGTCGAATTCTGACGCCGAGACTCTCTCCTCCTTAGTTCCAACGCGCTGTTTGTTATTATAGTAACAAATCAGCTTGAAATAAGGGTCGTGGCATCCTATAAGGTAAATAAACAAAAAAGAAAACAAACAAGGAACATTGCGAGCAACCCGACCGCTCCCCTCTCATCAAAGAATCCGCGATCAGAGAATCCAACAGCTCCCTTCATCTTTTTTTTTTTAATTTCTATTCACTTTGTTACTTCATTTTGTTGTTGGGTCGAACGGTTTTCTTTGTAACGATGTCGATTGTTTCAAGCGTTCTGGTCATACGATTGGCGTTTGCTGTGTCACGCGATGGTGTGGTCTGCGCAATTAACCAATGAGTTTGTTAGAATGGTGTCACGAGGTATAAAATGGCTGATAAAATAAAAATAATAACTACAAAAAAGAGAGCAGCTCTCCTCGTTCAAACCCCTCGGCACTTTCTGCTTCTAGGGACGAGCCTCGCAGTGCCATAGCGTTTAACTTGTGCCGGGTTCTTAACGCCATGAAAGACCCTCTTGAAAGAATTAATTTGCTTCAGGGCTCCTGGGTTCTCGTGCGTGCCCAGAGTGCGGAGCTGCGAGGACGCTGCAAGTCTGCGCTCGATCTGCGGATAGCTGCAGGTGGAGGTACGGTGTGTGGATGACTCGTGAGGTGCCCAAGAGGGAGCCGGTCAAGGTTCAGTGCCGGGGCGAGGTCTCGGTACGGAGCGGTTCCTTTTCAAGGGATCGCACCTTAGACTTCCCGAACTCATGAAAACCATCTACCTCTGGTGGCAGAACCTACCGTGCGCCCTCATTCAGCGGGAGACTGATGTCGCAACTAAGACAACAATTGACTGGACGAGCATCGGTCGGGACTTTGTAGTAAATACTGTCTTTACGTATTCAGAAATGAGAGGTGGCGAAGGCGGTGTAGAACTACTTCTCGGCGTAGGTGGTGTAGAACTATACTGTACAACAAGAGAGTATGTTCGGGTGGCGAAAGTACAATCGCGGGTATTTAAGGCCTGGCCAGTGGGTTTTCGGCGGTGGGGAGCGTGCCAGCGGGTGCTGCTTTCTTGTTTCCGTGGAGACCCGTGACGCTAAAACCCTGCAAGGCTAATAGCCGAGTGGGTCCGTCCAGGAACAAGAGTAATCAGTGACTGTTGGGCTGGCTATCGCAAGCTTCTAGGTGATGCTCGCTTCACGCACCTCACCGTCAGCCACAAGCTGAACTTTGTCGACCCGAACTCTTGTACGCACACCAATATGGTGGAGGGCACCTGGCCCCACGTCAAAAACTCTCTTCCATCTGGACGGCGCGAGAGCCGCCATTTCACTGGTGAGCTTTCAATGTTCATGTTCTGGAAAAAGAGAAGGCGCGCGGAAACACTGATAGAGTCCAGTCGTTCGTCGGCGTTGCCGCCAAAATCTACAGCCCCGACGCTGAGAGGGACCCTCCCTATAGTGCGGAGGACGAGGATTCTGACGGCCCCGGTGACTTCGACTGGTCCGCTGTGCAGAACCCGTCGCCCGCTGGCGTGCATAATGACGACTTATGCGCCAACCGCTTGTCATGATCTCGTTACGTCAGTTTGGTTCTTTTAGCGGTCTAAACGGCCCTTTTCAGGGCCCCCGTATTTTGCAAACGAAACTGCTTTCTGAAGGCGGTACCCCATGTCTCTGGAACAAGTTAAGAGAAAAAATCCCAGCAAAGGTATGTGGTCCCCAACAAAGATATCGTGCATTGCGATTCAAATAAAAATTGCTCTTGCTTATTTCGCGCCGTTGGTCCCAATAAATGCCCCCGTTGCAGTCGTCCCGCTTTTTGATGTCGCTTGCTGAATCGCCGTCGACGTGTCTCAGCTTCGTCGTCTTTGCCAGCAGCCAGTGTTGTACGAAACGGCGTTCCTGGAACGCGTTTCTTTTAGGAGGAACGAAGGAACGCCGGCGTCTTATGTTGCATCGATGGAACTGGAAATGGATCTCGTTACAATTTTACTGAACAGAAAAAGGAACAACGTTCCTTTTTTTGTCCAGTGGGGTAATTTTAGTTCTAATAGAAAAATTCTAAAAGTATAAAAACAATAACTTTACGAAGCGCAGTATCTCGTTAACTTTTTGGTTACTTATCTTAGGGTTTTTACCTCGCTGGTAATAGTCTTGTGCAGGAGAGCTAGTCAACATCGATTCTTTTTGTCAGTGCCCGAGACTGGGGTACAAAAAGCAAAACTCTCTGTCGAAGGAAAGACAAAGAAAAAGGAACGTTTCGAACTCTACTTTTCTTCTTCCACAAATCCTAATACATCCGAAATTCTTGGGCCGACTACAGCCATTACTGAACTTGCATAAAGATACCTACACTTACAACAAATGAACAGGTTACCAGAAATCGAACACATCCTTGTATCCCAAAGATTGTTAAATTCAAAAATACACAAATATTAATTACACTTTACTTCTTCTCTACTTTAAACTGAACAACGAATCCAGCCTTCATGAAGAAGGACTATTTGTTTTTAAGTCTGACCTTCCAAAAGCCCTACCCTCTTCTTCACTTGTTTGTCTTGCGGACGGCAACATCGAGAAGCAACTGTTGTTAAGTTCGAACATGGGACTTTGTTAGATCGAAACGCGTGAGGTTGTTGTAAAACACTCATGCAAGCTGGGGTAACGGTACATTTGGCTCCTCTGAATCGCCCACCACAAACATGAAGATGGTTAAAACCTGAGATTTTTAAAGGTGAATAAATCAACAAATAAAACCCTGTTTTCCTTTTTTTCTTCTCCTGGTACTCTTCCATCACGGCATTCAAATTTGTATGTTCCCATTTGTTGGGAACGATTAAAAAAAAAGAAAACCTTCATCTATCTAACTAAATATGGGAATCCGCAAAATATAAATGTAACGTATATGTTACGATACGTTCTATTTTTTCAACTGTAACTGGAACGAGTTCCTTTTTCACACATTGAACTTGTAACGGGAACGCGTTCCAAAAATTAGAAGGAACGAGGAACATACCTTTCGTTCCCATTTTGATGAACGTGTACAACACTGCCAGCAGCCCACCGGCGAATGCGGACAATCTGAAGCGTGTTTCACATGCCTAGCGATTTTGGCCCTGGAGCGGCGCGATTTCTGCCGTCGGGGCGCTGGTGCCGCTCAACCGCTGGTGCTGGCCAGTGCGCCGCGACGGCAGAAATCGCGCGCTCTAGGGCCAAAACCGCTGCATGTGAAGCACGCTTGACACACGCGTTCGGCTTTGGCTAGCAGACGGCGTTCGTAAAATCGCGTCTGCTGTTGCTGGCTTCACGCCGCGGTACCGTGCGTGCTTCCATTCATTCGGTTTTCGTTGCCACGGTGACAGCAATGTAAGAAAACGGACTTTATGTTACGGAAGAACGCCATTTCGCAGCGATACCAGCTGCGTTCTCAGGCTCTTCCCGCATGCTTTTCAATTGGTTGAAGGCGAACAATTAGAGTTGGAAATAAGGGCTTAACGGAGAAGGCTGCCTTTCTCCAGCACCTCTTAATTTGAAGAGTCTTACACGAAAAAACGTGTTTTTTGGCCATCCCGCGCCCTGTTATTTTTTTTTATTCGTAACGTGGGTCTAAAGTATCAAACTGCAGCCCCTCTATCCTGGGAAAAGTGGCGCCATTCCTTGTTGTGGAAATGCTCGAGACACGTGCCGCGCGCCACTTCTGGGAAGAACATGGCGTCTGAAATCTAGCTCGGCTACAGTACAGTGTTCTGAAGGTTGTAGTGGCAAGAGCGGCGCCCACTTAGAATGGGCCGCGTGAAGACTGTCATTGTAGAAGCCGCGAGTGGCGCTGGAGTTTCGGGCCATAGGAGAATTGGTGGCAGATGGCAGATGTGTGATGAGTGAAGAGGAAGGCGAGGCTGAGGCGGTACGTTTCTTCCGAACGTAGCACCATAGCACTTTTCCTTGTTGTGTAGTGGTGGGGAGTGTTCACCATTCCGTTGCCGTCTTGGTCAAGAATGCAAGTAAAAAGATGGACACACACACTGCCTCGCGCCGGGATGCAAGTCGGGTTTCCCGGACAAGGGCAGTCGGAGCACCAGCGATCGTAAGCTGTCTCTGCTTCGTGCGCCAAAGGAGGAGTTGCGCAGACTACAGTGGAAAAAATCTTAATCGAGAAGATAAACGCCTCGCCGAGAAATCAGCGGTGTGCGAGACACATTTTGTACCGCGTCATATCCTTCGGGACTATGTGCACATCGTCAGTGGCGAAGAGGTTAGGATTCTATGCTGCAATATATTATGGCTATTTTGTAGTCTTTTTGCGTAGTATGTTGCTGGATATCTGTCATGCACTTGCTGTGTATGTCCTTGAGGTGTAGTACCACATTTCTGAGGTCATAAAGCAGTGAGTTGAGAAAAAGTCCTTTTATATGAGGGGTTGTTGAAGTTTGTGTTCATTTTGTATTATAGTGCTTCACGTACTCACAAGCGAGGTATTTTTCTTCATAGACTGCCTTCCACAAAAACAATTTTCTATATGTTCGCCAGTTGCAGTGGCACCTTGGCCGTTACCAAACGCGCTCGGCCTTGCACCTTACACAACACTGATCCCCGCATCAGCAACACGATGGCAAAAAACCATGCACCAGTTTATTGCTCTTCGCACGATTAAAACAGTGAGATATTTACTGAGCTGTATTAGTCAATTTTTCCTTGTTGAATCAGAATCACGTGGTTCCTTCCGCAGCTATTAAGCGTGCAGCCCAAGTGATAGCGTTGGTGAGATGCCTCTGAGTACTGGGGAGGGGAGGGGGGAGGAGTCGATATTAATCAAACAATCTCCCTTTAAAACACGCAAACATGAAACGTTGAGGATAGGACACACTCTAGAGACATTAATACAAAGGAAAACCTACAATATTTTATATTAGCAATTGTTCTGCGTCGTGAAAAGCTCCAGTCGAACCCCAGTAGTACAGGCCGAGCAGCGCCGACGACGAGGCAGGCGGGAGCACGTTGCTGGGGCTGAGCACAGCAGGGCTACGGTGTCGTCTACGAGCAAAATCTTCACGGGAAGGCCGCCGCTCTTGCCACTGTTCTAGTGGCAAGAGCGGCGGCCACTGTGGCTCGGTGCTGCGCTGTGCCGCCATGATCTCCACAGGATCATGGTGGCAACGTGTCTCGTGCAACGTTCCTCGTGCCGCGATGCACGAGGCACGTTGCACGTGTCTTCTGCATTGACGCATTCTGCGCTACTTTTGAAGCATAAGGGTTTTTTAACGCCGGGGAAAGTGCAACGTCTACATTCTTGCACGGCGCATGAGTCTTTGCTTTCCAAGTATTCGATCTCGCCAAATAGCGGCGTGGCGGCACGTGGAAAACAAACGCGCAGCTTTGGCTCCCGTTTGGAGCCTATAAAGAGTATTCACTGGGCGCCATCTTTGTGGGTGCTGTTTTGAGCGCATGCTCAGAACGAGCCCACATTAATAGGCTGCTAAGACCGGCAATCTTGATGGTGCGGAATGCACGTTACAAGAGAACTGTGGAAACTCGCCATCAGCGCGCGCTCAGCAGTCGCTCACACAGCTATGGCCGCCAGCGAATACTTCCTATAGAGAAACTCTAGGTGCCACTAAATGTGCCGCCATCTCCTAAGTGCCATGTCCCAGTAGTTTTATAAATCAAATTTCGTGTTTTGAATCGCCGCTAAAGGGCGGCGATGTAATTGTACACGAGTGGTCCGTGTTTCAAGAGTGAGTTTTACTCACTTTCACAATGATTGCAGTAAAGACGAAGGCACACGTGCTTGAGCCTCTCTCAGTAGAATGCCTTTGAACAAGAGCTTGTGCGCAAAAGGCATGTCCCAAAACCACGCGATCATACCCGTGCTTTTTTTTTGCACTGGAGATGTTTGTGAGATTGAGTATAGTGCCGGCAAGCGTTTTGTTAAGTGAAAAACGTCCCTGGGAATTTGAGACTTTTCCTCGTGTGCCGGGGGTACTTCAGCCGTCAGGTCGCCAAAGGAGCATGCTTTTCGTGAAAGGCGCTTCAACATATTAAGCCACGAAGAAAATCAGCCCTCTGCGCAAAGGTGGAACCCCACTGTTCATACCGGGTTCTTTCCTGTTTGCTGGTTTGCAATATTCATGCTAAGCTTTCTCGAGTCATAAAGTAAATGTCAAATTAAAAAAAAAATATTTAGCTGTATTGGAATGACGCGATAATATGTTTACCTTTAGTTACGTTATTCAGTTTCTAATGTTTCATACAATGTTTTATTATACTTTTTTTCACGTTAAATCGCTGGAACGTCATCACTAACTTGCGTAAATGGTTTGTGGGATATATTGAATTAACAAGTAAGCAAATCACTGTACAGAAAACGTGCCTATATTAAAACATAAATTGAAATTTTAAGCTGTTTTTGTGCTATAAAGCGAATCTTATGAACTAATAAAAAATACATTACATTAAATCAGAAAAAAACATTTCGGCGTTAAATTAAAACAATAGATTACAACAAAAGTTAAAACAATAGGTTACACCTGATATTTAGTATTCAACGTAATACATTTTTATTCAGTTTCGAGACGTTGCAGTTCTTAATATCAAATACACATAACGACACATGTTGAAGAACAGCTTGATGTGCATTTGCCATAGTGTTCTGCTTCGAACGCCACATGAGAGGCAGAAACGGCGCCAGAGTTTTGGGTGTCAGATGCCAGGTTTCCAGTAGGGAAGCAAACCAGAGATGACAGAACACGCGCGAAGCGGCAGGGGTGCACCACAGATGCTTTTCGCGCGCGTTCCACTGTGCGTCTGTGCGTGTCTGAATTCCTACTTTGTTTCATACTTAGTATACATCGCTGTGAAAGCTAATGGCGCTAGTGCGTGGCTTTATCAAAGATTTCGTGTCCGCGAAAACACGTGCAAATGATCTGCGAGACCAAACTCTATTGGTATATTGGGCTGGTCACTTTTCAGCCTCTTGGAGCGCTCTGAAAAGCCGGTGTGCATTCGCCTGGTTGATGCCAGGCGCTCCAAGTATATTCGGCTGGTTCTTTCGGAGCGCTCTCGGAGCTCCGACTCTCGCCGTCCTCCGAATCGGAGCGGTTTGAGGCGCTCTGACTTAGAAGTGGGAGCGCGCGAGAGATCTGGATGTCGATCGGTCACGTGACTCCAGCCATTCCGCCATTTTGCTTTTGCGTCGAAAGCGGACGGCGAGAACGCAGCTACTCCGCAAAAAGAGGGCTACGAAAAACAGCCGTCAGTCTCGACGCCGTCACCGTTATGTTGTGCTCCACGAATTGAGGTGAAAAGTCGTTGAAACGAAGACGTTTAATGTTAGGGGTGGCACCGTCAGTGCTGTTGGCGAAGCTAGCAGACAGCGACAACACCAGCAGCTCGGTCGACGACGACGAGGGCCGTGCTTACGAAGCGAAGTTTGCCGAGTTGTTTGACGCACCTTATACGGTGCCCAAGGTCAAGGCCTTGACGAAGCTTGACGAAGAGATTTCCCAATGAACATCAGCGTCCGCGTTGACGGCTGCCATTCTTCAAGGATTGGCGGATGGATGGATGACTGAATACTGCTGAACCCTTTGAATCCGAGCAGCAAAAGTTCCGCAAGAGGGCGGCTCGCGCCGTCCTATATTAACGCAGGCCACTCTCTATCCGCTCGGCTTGCCGCTCTGATAAGTTGAGAAGCGTTCGGCTGGGCGCGCCGATTCTCTCGCTCCGATGTGGTGGCGCTCCGAGATCTGTTAGCTCCAAATCGGATGATTGGAGCGCTCGAAAGTGACCAGCTGAATATACCATAAGCTCACGCCAGCAACTATCACCACGCTGTACGTAAAAGGGATACTGAATCAAATATTTTAGTGCCCATAGTAAGTGTAGCGCAACTTTTTCCATTGAGCCAGCAGAGGCAGGTGTGCGCTGGTATGTGCAAAGTAATTGACGTCATAGTCCTCTATTCACACCCCACCGATATACAGGTGTTCGAAGCAAATAATCACGGGCTTGAAAGTATCAGAAAAGGTCACGTGCGCCTATTCAGCCAGTGCTACCTCTAGAATTCCATGTCATCACTATCCGACGCGCTCGACCAACGTGGTCACTGAAGGCTCATGTTTCACACTAATAATCACGACCTTGAAAGCAGCATTTTATTTTCTTCTGTGTCTTTGCAGTGCCCCTTTAAGATGAGAATAACATTTACGCACTCCGGGCAAAAGGAAAATGCAGGCAGGTTTTTCATCTTTATATGTGAAAGCTACGTGATTGTTAGACCAATTTATTGCCTACCGTTTACACCACACTCGGCTGTGGAGATGAAAAAACTTGTCATTATTCACCTTCTTTCTGGGCCCACATATTCACTCTCATCTCAAGCGTGAATGGAGGAGTATGTCGTCAATTTCGTTGCGTGTTCTCGCGCACAGCGGCGGCTGCTGGCTCGCCGAAAGAACGTTCGCCACGTATTATGGAGTCTGAAATGTTTGGTTCAGCATCGAGACAGAGTATGGATCAGTCTAATATTTACAAATCCTCAGCTCAGCGTGCGATCTGCTCAGTCCAGCACGCGCATGTTTGTCGCTTTAGAAAGCGAGAAATCACGCGCCATTCGCAAGAGCACGGAAATAGACCCAAGCATCAAGGAGAATGCAGGGATTATACTGTTTCATACTTAGCGTGCAACGCTCTCAAAGCTACTGGCGCGAGCGCGTGGCTTCCTTTATGGTTTTGTTCGCGCGAGAACGCGTGCAAATGACCAACGAGATAAAGCCCCACGCTCGCGCCAGTAGCTTTGACAGCGTTGCACGCTAAGTATGAAACAGAGTTTAGCGTTCGACGCGCCGCACGTGCTGGCCTCAGCAGTAGTAAATTTTCTAAAGCAAAAACCTAACACAAATTGTTTCTTGCACGCGGGTTCGTCAACGCTTTATTTTGGTTCTTTACTTCAAATCTTTTATACGGGGAAGGCGTGCGCGTGTGGCGCGTGGAACGCCAATTCCTGCATTCTCCTTGATGCTTGGGTAACATAGCAAATGGTCTATTGGAACCGGAGATGTCTCAAGAGCTCCAAACGAAATACGCACTACGAAAGGGATTCGGCCAGTTGTGATTTCGCCATGCATGCCATGACAACTTTTAGAGCGCAGCTCTTAGGCGCCCGTTTCCGGCTTGAGCGGCGTCACCGTCGCCGTCGCCGTCGGCGTAACCGCGCGGTGCATGATGGGTAAATTTCCCCGCTAAATTTAGCGGAAAATTTTCCCCGCGAAATTTAGCGGAAAAAGTTCCCCGCGAAATTTAGCGGAAAATTGTCCCCGCGAATTTGAGCGGAATATTTTCCCCGCTAAATTTAGCAGAAAATTTTCCCCGCTAAATCTAGCGGAAAGATTTCCCTTTTTTTAGATTTAGCGGAAAATTTTCCCCACTAAATCTAGCGGAAAATTTTCCCCGCTAAATTTAGCGGAAAATATTCCCCGCTAAATTTAGCGACAAAAATTTCCCCCTCTTCGAGGTCACGTGACCCCCTAGGCCACGTGACCCTCCCCGAGGTCAGGTGACCCCCCGTGCCTTCCCCTCCTCCTCAAGAGCTGCGCTCTAATTCGGCGTTACAAGGAATTGTAAACGGCTTTCATTTTTTCAATCAATTCCAGAAATTGCTCCTGCAATAACACTATGACTAGTCGGGATGGAGCAACTATATTTCGTTTCACGGAAACTTTGGGGGCTCTTAACCCCCAAGATTACTTCTAAAATAAATTGCTAGGCAACTGGGTTGCATACCTGAAACTAAACATTGGCGTCAAGCTGCGCAGGTTAGAAGAGCTGCTAAGCGACCTCCAGAATGTCATATAGGTGACTTGACGTTCAGTCACGTGATGTAAATGTTTCCGCTAAAATTAGCCGGAAAACTAAATTCGTGCGTGGGTCACGTGACGTGAAGTTTCCTGCGAAATTTAGTGGGGAAATTGCATAGGTATATATGTCACGTGACGTCATCTCAGGTGACGTCATTGTGACGTCGTGCGGCGTCACAGACCTCCGCTTTAACGAATCACTGAGCATCAGGTCACTTGACGTAAACTTTCCCGCTAAGCTTAGCCCGGAAACCTAATGGGTGTGTAGGTCACATGACTTTAATTTCCCTACTAAATTTAGCGGGGAAGTTAAATCTGTGTGCAGGTGACGGGGAGTTAATTTTTCCGCGAAATTTAGAAGGTGAGTTTAAATTGGTGTAAAAGTCAAGTGACTTCAATTTCCCAGCTAGATTTAGCGGAGAAATTAGATTGACATAAATGTCACGGGCGAGTTGGTCACATGACGTCGATTTCCCTACGAAATCTAGCGCGGAACTAAATTGTGAGCTCTTGTGACATCCCAGGTTATGGCTGGACGAAATGCTGCTGCCGAAAATCCCGCTTCACGAAATGCGGAGCGTGATAAGAGTGGGCTGCCCCAACCATGACAATGCCCCATGTTGCAGATAGGTTGTTTGTGACTCGTGTAGATGCTGGATATAGAACCACCTAGCGGAATAAAACGCGGGTTTTTTTTTCCTTCACAACAGTTTCAAGAAACGTTCCAGGGAAAAAAAAGGAAATAAAAAAAGACTACGAGGTTTTTCGTGAATGTGCTGGCCTAAGTATTCCTTTTTGGTTGGTTAGAATACCGGCCGACGTGTCCGCAATCTGCCGCAGAACGAATCTTGAGAAAGCGCCATATAACCAAGATTTCGGTTGCACGACAAAAGAACTCCTGGGGTGCTATCTTCCACAAATGTTTCATTTTTCTTAAAAAGAAACGGAACTGACGGAAGTCACTATAATGCGTCTCATTGATTAGAGGTTTAACTGACAAAAGAGGGAACTTTCTTAATTTGAGCCCCTAACCAATCAGACGCGATATCTTCAATTCCGTCACTTCTGTTTCTTTTTAGAAGGAACGAAACAGTTTTCAAATATTGCCAGCCATTTGGTTCAAATAATCGCATGACGTTTTCGCTGAGGCGTGCCACATAACCTTGGTTGGTTTGGCTCGTAAATCCTTAAGATCAGAATGTTATCTTCGCCTTACATTAGTTGAGAGCGCAGCCATTTCCCAGGCTTTGATGCAGCTAATCAAACAGTGCCAAGAGCGCAAAATCATGATTCGTTCTTTTTGTGTTTGTGCGATCATCGATTAAACTATGTACAGTGAATTCGCCGTGACATTGTGTTTTAGTGTGTGTGCGCGTCCGTGTTGTGTTGTTGTTTGTCTTGGCGCTCTAAGTTACGATAAAGTAGTATAGTTGTTGGACTATTAGGACAATATTTTACAACTAAAAAATTGCAACGTTCACGAAAATGTAAAAAAATAAATAAAAAACAGGCCTACTTAGTCTAAAAAAATATAAAATCAAAGACATCATAAAAAGTCTTGTTTAAATGCGCTAGTATTTCTCGCGTAAAACTTTAGGCTTTAGAGTATCACAATCTATGATAAGTGAGGTCCGTGCTTTGAACGGGTCTGTCGAGCTCGTGTGGTTGTTCAGGAAAAAAGCAGTTCAGGGCTCTGCCATCTTGATAATTGTGACGTCGACGACGCCGTCTAGCGGCTTAAAACTTGAAATACACGCTAGTTGATGCAGCACAGCTATCTGAATAGGCAACGGCGAGGGAATGGGGGAACTTGGCTTGCCTTGGCTATTGTAGGACAGCATAGCTTGGCTGGTATTGGCGGGTCAATCCGAGTCGGCTGATTTAGTCCACACATTGGCTCGTGGAATAAACGATGTAGGCAGTGGGATGCTATGGTAGAATATTGACAGCGAAGGACTTTATAAGCAGTTGAAGGTCGGCTATTCAGACAAACGTTCGGCATTTGATAGCTGCATCTCTAGTGGTACGTGACACGCAGACAGTTTTATACCTTTCTCATGCCCTGGGGAATTTCTTGCCTTGCGTATCGGAGCATCGGCAACGGGTTGGAGTCGGTCCGCTGGCCTTAGACAAAGTAGTCGTGAGCATAAACGTGACGATGTATCTCATACAAAGCCCTCGCGATAGATGCTCGGAATTGACTGACTTCGTAAATAAACAACCTTCGGGAACTTTTGAAGCTCAATAAAAGCGCTGCCACACTCGCCATGCAGCTTCTTAACCTAATTGCGCACTTTCTGCGATTGTTCATAGAGAGACACTTAAGTGCGTTTTGAGATCTTCGTTTTATGGTCACAACTCAATCTACAATCCTACAAAACCTTAAATCTTATCGTGCGCGGCCATTTTGCACAATAACAACATAAGAAACTTTTTCCCGACACTTACTGTTAGTGCAGTACGACAGATGGCACTACTGAACCTTGCTTGATAAGGTCGAACAACGGACGTCGCATGGGAGCCACTCGCGAGCGATGGGTTTCCGGGTGGACGAGAGGCCGACCAGTCCCGCTCCTCCAGGCGGGAAAACATCACTCTCGAGTGACTGATGAGCACTGTCCATCTTTCCTCGGTATTCTGCAAGGTTCGGTAGCTCCATTTGCGGTTCTCTGTCGACGGTAGGTGTCGAAGAACTTGGGTCATTTTTTTTTATTATGCAATTGTTCGGGGCATAATGTAATTGAGGGTTTTGTAGAATGATTGGAGCTCGTAGGTTGAGTCATAAAAATAAAACTAATATCATAAAAAACACCTCAGTGCCATTTTAGCTCATAAAATATTTCTGCAAGTGACCAAAAACGCAGTGCCCTCACAAAAGTATGTATAGACACTCCGAGGACGTTCTATAGAGAAGCGTCCCTAGGAAGAGCACAAAGCATCGCTGGGAAGAGCACGGCTACTGTTGTTTTCCTAAAGTCATCCTATGGCCGCCCTACAGATTATTGGTGACGATGTGAGGTCATCAAGTGACGATATAAGGTCATCATATACCTATAGTGTCCATACAGACGTTATAGGGTGTCTGCACAGGATCCATATGGTGTCAACAGGGTGCCTGGAGAGAACCAATACAAGGTCTACAGGGAGTTTTTTGGGGTCCGCAGGGAAGCAATATAGGGTCTACACAGGGTCCTTATGCGGTCGGCAGAGAGGCCATACAAGGTCTGCATGGAGTCCCTACGGGGTATATCACTCAGGTCCGCAGAGACCGACGTTAGTAGAACAACTCAGTTGGGAAGCTGCCGTAGAGCCTGCTCTTAAAACGCGGCACAGATCCGTACTCGAGAACCGAACTGATAGAGATCGCAACACCGCCATTTTTCCCGCAGCGACCACTCGAGAAACTGCACGGTTGCTTGAATTGGTTCGGGAGTATCGCATTCTATAGCGTACGCTGCGACTCTTCTTTTTTAATTTAAGCGGCCATTTTGGCTCAGAAACATATATGGTGGAAATGGGGTTTCAGGGATGCCAACACCTGACTTCCAAGCGGACGAGCCGTGAATTACTACCGAAGTGAGGACGCGCCCAGGCCAAGGCGCGCTACCTTAAACCACCGGTGAGACATGGCTGTCAAAAAATATACTAAGTGTGCCGCAAAACCTTTTAGACCAATAAGTTTAGAGAACATCAACGCGCAGGTCATTTTGTACTAATCTTCCATAAAAGTTCCTACAAAAAGTGCTTTTTCCGTTTGGTTTTACGCAAACACAAGCTTTCTTAAAGCTCATGGTGACCACTGCAAATTAAAAAAAAAGATTAAGCCGCCATCTTGGCACCTCGAGCCTGGTTTTTTTTTTGGTTCTATGGGAATATTTGATGACTCTAGCATTAGCCATACAAAGCAACTTCCAACTTTCAACTCGTTTGTAAAGGGTGGCGTTGTTATCGTATTTAGAATAAGATAACATATAACAGAATGAGATAACAAAAGAGAAGAATTATTTTGGTACATACTGAGCAGTTCCAACTCCACACTGAACATGCCCTAAAGTTAGGCATGTCTCTAGACATCTATATAACATATTGACGCCCAGCGCCTAATTAACAACTCTTTAAAAATCGGACACCTCCATACCCCTAACAAAAACATCCACCCGTCACCACTTTATTAATCTGCCAATCTATAGCTCACACTATTGAGATGCACTAGATTCCCCATTGACTCACCAGGGCCATAGCAGGACAATAGAGTGAAATGCAATTTTTCTTTTATCGGGAAACTCCTATATCGTTCTTCTGGCCATTGTATGGTAAACCAGCGATCCATAAATGGTTCTTTAACTGCCTACAAGAATACATAGGATAAACAAAGGGTACCAGAATGACAATAGTATGGACATAGGACATCCATACTTAATTTTCGTAACGGTGATGGCCAAATAACCACATATTTTCGGAAATTGTAGCACGGCTCTTTTAAATATCCCAAACTAACTTATGCACAACGTCTGCCACCAAGACCTTTTCGTCCCTATCCTTGGAGATTGGATACCTTGTTTCAGCGGGCAATTAAAAAAGTACCAGGTCGAGGGCGCTTCAGTTGCGTGCTGGTATGAGGTCATGCCGGAAAAAAGTATATAGGTTCTTTTTGCTTGCACTTATGGTGAAGCAAATATCACCTTCTACATATTTGCGCTACCCTCACTTTTAGCGTGACTAAACGCTTGTTTATTAATATTGACTTGGTTTATAGTGAAACTATTCAGCTTGTGCTCTTTTGTGACAGATATACCATTGATACCTAGGTAACCCAAAAAGATGCTATTTTACGCATTGCAAGTCACCTATGGTACTGATCACGTGCGCAAAATTCAACAACTTATATAAATTACATTTTAGACGAAACCCCGAGGCTGGGCGGGCGCTCTGAACTGCGCGCTCAAGTAGGGCGTCCAGGAAATACCAGATATACGCAAATTTCATGGCCTGCGAGGGGAACGCCAGTTACTTTCCCAAATTGGCTGTCATTTGGATAATTGTCCTAGAAGGGCAGTGCAAAGTTGGGTCTGCGACGTGTACGTAATTCTAAATTTATAAAATACGATCAATGAGCAAGCCTTACTTACACGTATACTGCAGGAAGGTGGAAGTGAGAACTTTCATTCCGAAGGCGATCACCCAAGACCTAGGAAGCGCAATTCTCACACCGCGGTACTATTTCTGAAAGTTGCGAATACTCATTATAGGCACCGAAAAGTTTGGCTTTTGTCAGCAAGTTCAGGCTTTTCAGAAACCCAGAGATTTAGAGTATTTCCCTTTGTTCTTTTGCAGGCAATCGGAAAAGGGCCTAAATAGGCCGAAATATAAATTGAAACAATACAATTCCAGTAATAAGAGCGTGGACAGTTTGTGTAGAAGCTTTAGCTTTCGATGCAGCCTTAGTATTTGATGTAATCAAGGATAGTATGAAACGTAGGGCTGTTCCAATGTTATTCAGCGTGCCATGTACGTACTCGCACCATAATTTATACAATGTCACACTAAACGATTTGAAAATCATAATATGTTTGGCATACCACTAGTTTTCCCGCCCTAATTAGAAAATTAAGACTGCTACATTGCTTAATCTTCCTCCGAAAGCTACTATCGGAACAAAAACCTGTGACTGGACAGTAATTTAATTTAGTAGAACACTCAATACACAAATTGATTATAATAAATCGATGCCGTGGGGGTAACAGCAATATATACGAAGTTTAAAAATCACTATTTATTAAACTTTGCATTACTTTCATTATGTATTAATGGTAAACCTTTCGTACCAGTCCTACATTGGGTTTACCAAACTGAACATCTACAGCTGAGAGTCAGTTTTGTTTGTTTACAATATTCATCGCAAATATAAAAAGCAGTGACTTAAAAGAAATCAATTGACAAAAAAGAAGAATTTTTAGAGATTTTAACTATTCTAATTCCTTAAACTATAATTTTGGCAACACACGTCATCACGTTTGTTTTTTTTTCGTTCGTCTGGAACTCCATAAAGATCCGAACGCATCAACAACAAAACGGCCAACCCGTCATACAAATCTGACCACATTGAAATATGTGGAATAGGCGTGCACAATTCACGGTGGGCTAAATACGCACCTCTGGTACTATATTTTCTGACTCATCGGTTGTTTCTTCATGAATGTTCTTCGCAATTAACTCAGGACAATTCGCGCGTTTTATCAGGCCATATTATCTGGAGACATGAGCTCAGAGCGTAGGCAACTGCTTCCTTCGCGCGCGAGCTGGTGCAACCGAGGCGGGTTCCAAAAAAGCTCGCGCCTATACACGAGTGAAGGGTCAGGGATGTCGATTTCAGCTTATAAAATGTACCATGCTGTATCGAAGCGCCACCAGACATTTCTTGCATTGATGTACATCTTTCGAAACCGATTCCATCGCCCTATGTTCAGAACCAAACTAACCAAGCGTGGGATCCTCCTCAAGTCCTTATTTCGATTTCTTTTGTTCACGCTCTGCGCATTGAAAATCAAGGAGAAAGATTCCAGTTACGCCTCTGAACTCGTTGATCATCGTCTCCTTCGTACAGAGTAAAGCCCTTCCGCTGTGGTCACCGAATGTCAGGTAATGCGCATGCGAACTCAGCACCGCAAGCCACCTTCGACGCTGCCATCGTCCGAGCCTTTTTCTTTCACCTTTCCTCCCTTTTCTTTGTCTTTCATCTTTCCTTCGTTTCTCTTGTTTGTTGGGCTGGCTACCGATTCCTTGAAGTCGAAGAAAAGGAAGTTTGAAATACAAATCAGTTGATAGTTCAGCGCTGTATGTGAGTGTATTTTTGTGTGTGTTTGGATTTTGAGTAACTGTCTACCTGTGCGCAGGTTCGTAATTATGTCGTTGTCGTTGATATCACCTAGCTCATTTTAGATGCGGAACCGTCCTACAAAGTCGGTCTAGAGCGACCTCAGAGTTCAGCGTGGTCTCTCACGAATGTATAACCTGGAAATACAGAGGAACGGTGTGCATTTCGCTGTGATTGACGGGGTTATTGCCATGAAAGAAGCAAATGGACCTGCGCTGTTCGAATCTTGAATTCATTCGGATATCGGAAGGATAAATTATAAACCGACGTTTTTGTGCTCTCGTTGACCATCGGAATCTTTGAGGTCTGCAGTGAACCGTGTGCAATATATTTGGATACACAGTATAGCTAACGAAATTCCGTGAGTCGTTCTTCGCAGCGTGTAATTGTGTGTTCCACTTCGTTCAAATGACCGAAGGCTCACTTTGGTGTTGCGGTGCATCGGAGAGGGGCCTTGAAGCTGGTAGCTCCTGTGTTGTGGTAGATGATGCCCTGTTTCCTAGTTGGTTCGGGCGTAGACCTGTAGTTTCACAGAGCACAGGTGTGCGGCGCACCAAAGAGCTGACTTCGAGCTGGTAGTTCCTGTGTCGTAATCACGTTTCTGTTTAATATATGTAATTTTTGTTTTTGTTTTCTTGGATGAAATATTGAGTTTTGAGTTTAAGCGTATGTCCTGTCTCCAGTATTATTCTACTGTTCCCTTCTTTTTTAATTTTAACACTGCTTGATAAATATTTCCGGCAAAAAGCAGAGTTAATTTGAGTCAAGAGGAAACAGAAGAGTCGACCTACGTTTCCTTGGACTTCGTGAGTGTCGCGGTGCCCGGAAGCAAGCAAAAAAAAAAAACACGAAGAAAACAATACAAACAAACATAATTTTACAAGCAGGCACATGTACTCTGTAAGCACATGGTATTCGAGTTCGAGCTCAAAGCAACGTTTACTAAACAAATAATACAATACTTACAATACATAAGAAAATAAGCAAGCAATCTAGCACTGCGATGGCCAGCAGAACTGGCATCTTTGTTTTTGTATGACGATGAGAGGATGGTTGAGAAGGTGAAGATCCTTATTTGAGAGTGTTCGAGTCCACCCCCTCAGCGTAAACCAAAAGCAACCCGAGAACGTCATTTCTTCGTTGGGTGTCCCCAGCCGTATTAGGTTCGATGGTATTTCTTCTTCCTGAAGAGACTTCTAAGAATCTTTTCTATGACTAGCCAGAGCTTTCCACTCCCAGTGTTTGTGGTGTAGTTTGGTGACGGTCCGCTCTTCTTTGCACCTCTCACACCTTGGGCAGGAAAGGGCGGGGAGGGGGCGAGTCAATGGCCTCCAATATTTTGAGTTGATTTAAGTCTATCATGTATTTCATTTACGGCGTGACCGCTCCGCCGGATCGGATCCTGCGGAAATGAACCGTCTGCCGGCACCAGAAAAGCCCTCGGTTATCGGGTATTCGACTCTTCAGCAACCTTTGCAGCTTGCAGTTGCACTATTTTCTGTTCCTGAGACTCCTTGCGGATCTCCTCTACCAGGTTATAATTGCAGGGTGAAGCCCGTCTTGATTCGCCGGACACGACGGAGCCACTTCAACGGGACGTTGACGCGGGGATACGCACCTTTCCCGATCCTCTCCAAGATATTTTGAGTTGCCCGGGATGTCTCCGTGCCCAAGAACCTATCTGATGCTCACCCTCGCATCTAATTCACGGTAGAATGCCAGTGCCTTATTAAAGATAGAGGTCACCGTAGGACTTGCTGTAGGCTTGAGTCACTTCAAAACCCTCAGCACCGCCTGATCATCGGTCATACCACTTAGTTTCCCATGGTCATTGCTTTCAGGAGCGAGTGCTTCTGCTCACAAAGTAACTCCTGCCTCGCAAAAACGTGGTTTCTGTTTCACAGCATGACGGCATGGCTGGTACCTGGCATTATATAGCGTCGGAGCGTCCGCACACACCCGCGGCTATCGTTGAAAACCTTTTTAAAAAAAGACGCGAGACGGAACCCACGAGACGATGGGAGCGCGAAACGTGAGACGGCAGGGAAACCGGGCCAGACTGGATGGGCGCATGCTCAATTGCGGTACCCAGTTTAGTTTCGGTTTTGAAAGGCGACCGAAATTGGTGTTTTTGCGCAGGCTTGCCGCAGATTACCCATATTTCGGCAAAATGTAGCAGAATGTAGCAGGGTTAGCCACTTGGCGCAGTTTGGCGCAATTTGTGCAGCAATCACATCACTGCATCGGGTTCCCTATAATGCCGGTGTATAGAACTCTTATTCTTCAATGAACGAAGATATTGGCCGCTCTAAAATACAGCCGGTTCCTAATGATAATGAATTAAGATTCAATTCAGCGCTCGCCCTAGCGCGTCGGCGTCGTGCTCAGCGCGCGCCTTTGCCCGATCTGCGGATTACTCGAGGGAATCAAGGGATTTACGTTTGCAGTCAACTAACCTACGGTATGACCAGTGTTTGGAAGCACTTTACGTAATTGTAATTAAAGTTCTTCTTCAATTAGGCTAAAAAAAGTTGTAGCTTTACTTGAATTACATTACATGATTGTATATAGTTGTACCTTATTTCGAGTATCTGTTCTGGTACTCTCCGTGAAAAGTACAACTCCTGATTTCGAAGTACGTTCCACTAATTTGATCTTGTAAAATTTTAGAATGCTTTGCCCTCTGAAGAATTATTGAGAATTTACTCTCGTCAGGAACGTGAGCTGACGGCGCATTGTCCGGATTTTACTGGCAGCAGCTTCCCGCAGCATTTTGGCTACTCAATGCTCGGTCAGCGCAGGCGAGGAGCTTAACAAAACTAGGAGGGGACACTGCTTTTCTAGATGATTGCTTGGTGAAGCTACAGGTCTGAGGTCGCGCTCCCTTTTTGTACGTTTATCGCCCTTGAGTCCAAGCCAGTGCAAGCGGCACCAAATTCAGAAGTCGGAGGGAAAAGGGGGAGGATGGTGTAGACTCGCAGTGTTCACGGCACTTGCACGGCGGAGTGCAGCGCATTCGTGGGCATGTTTACACGCGAAAACATCGCCCGCGATAGTTCATGGCGAAATGTTTGAGATTGAACGTTTAGATGGCAACAAATTTTATGCTATATGCAAGCTCTGTCCACCTGGTGAACGGTCTCTTCGCTTCCGTGCGATGCCACATCGAATCTCACGAAGCATCTAAAGGTGAGAGAGTGAAGCAATGGTGGCTATATGGACGATGCAGAGAACTGCCATATAAGTTGATTGCTACATATTTTGGCCAGCAGGAGCAAAGCAGCTACTCTCTGGCCACTCGAATTTATCCAATATTCACCACCCTTTCAGAAAAGAACTCACCCACCCCAAATGACACCTCGGCATTGCACACCAGTTTGAAAAGTAAAATAAAAATCTCTGTATAGCGGAACGAAACGGAATGAAAAGGCATTGCAAAATATCGTGTTGAAAGTACCGGTGCTTTTATTTGAAAATACACCGTATTTATAGTACGTTACTTCAGGTACTGAATTAGTGTCGAGAGTTGGGCTAGTCGGTATTCGTTGATCATAATGTAAAAACAGCGCAAACAAACACGGACGAAGGAGAAGAAATACGAAGACGGGACAAGCGCTGTCCCGTCTGCGTGTTTCTTTTCCTTCGTCCGTGTTTGTTTGCGCTGTTTTTACATTATGATCAACTTCAGGTACATTGCGCCCGGTGCTATTACTACCTTACTTGATGTACATAACCTATAATTTACTCTTTACTTTAGTTCAGGTACTTTTAGCGGTACGTTACCCAACATTGGTTGTGCAGAACGTCCCAAGAAAGCGCATCGGTTGTATTTAATTTGTGCAAACATAAGACTTTTCGGAACTTTTTTTTTAGTAAATCTGCAGAGTTGTGGAGGGAGATGCACTGTGGGTAACCCGGGTGAAACAGGTACGAAGCACGAGGACAAAGCCAACTCAAAGCGATCGCGCTGATCTTTAGAAGCAAATGTAGACTTTGGTTTCAGCAAGTTGGTTCATGGTGATTTAGGTGATTAAACACGCAAAAATCGCACACAGAACAAAACACGATGGTTTCAAAGATTAAAAACGCAAAACGAGTTTTTGGTGGCACGATTGGATAAGGGAAACTTCTTTGCAGTTTTCAATTTACTCCACACATTCATATTTTGTTGTATTTATATTTGTTTCCTTAAACCTCTGAAGTGAATCCTGGTTCGCACTTGGTAGATATTTTTTCAGAAGTTGTAAGTTGCTTGAAATTTAGAACTTAGCAGGTTCGAAAGTTCGAAACGGGTCGAATTTGTAACATGATATTAATGAAAGTGACAATCTGTTGAACGCCGCAAAAATCAGAAGTTCGAAAGACGTGAAATATTTTTCATGCAATGAGCTCAACATTTCAAAACGCTTTAGAACGTCTGAAAACTCGGGTTGGAAAAACCTTCGCGCACTCTCTAGTTGAAAAATTAATAAAACTTTTGACGTTGGAATTTTCGCAGACAATGACCACCGTTGACAGGGACGAAGATAAACCGAACACGTTCAATGACGACCAGAAACGGTGAGTGGCCGTAATTGCTTTAAACATTTTCATTCATGCATAGACACGTTTCTGGCGACTTTTCGTTTTTCTAGCATCCGGGCACCTCTTTGCCGCAACGCTTTCCGCTTTTGGAATGGGCGTGCGGTTTACGGGTCGTTGCTCTTTCTCAAGTCAGTTTTAGGTGTTGCTGCGCAAAGGTATAGGGGCAGGAACAATGCGTATTGTGTTTACCAACTCATTAGGTAATCGCGAAAAGTTGGAAACCAACTAGTGATTTTGTGAACAAAATGTAACGGCGCAAACGAGCTGGTGTACGTTGCACATGGTTAAAAAACTGAGACTGCGGGTAAACGACACAAGAGACTTTTTAGTGTTGTGCCGTTTACCCGCAGTCTCGGGGTTTTTTCAACCATGTGTAGTGATTTTTTTTCCCGGGTGGCCGTATTTCTGGAAAAGAAGGGCGCGATTTAGGCGAGGAATCTGACGTCACGATCCTCGTGGAACAGTTGAGAATAAAACGAAGCGACATCGCATCTCTCCTCCTCGCTTCTGTTTACCGACTTGACGGGACGAAGCGAGGAGGATAAGGAATGAGAATCGTTACGTAACATGCCTTGTCGGCCTCGTCGGCCGTGCTCAATAGCGCATTTCTTTTTCGAAAATAATGCAATTCGTTAGAGACATCGCTGTGTGGGTGGTGTTTTGGGCTTCTGCAGAGTCCCGCCGTTCGCTCCAGACATGATTCGTGAGCTCGAAATTTCGGTTCAGTATTCCTTTACTCCGCACCATAGAGATGCCCTTATTTTTTTTTCTTCAGTAGTCGTGCTTCGCTTAAGCCTTTGATAACGTAGAGCAGTGGTTCTCAAATAGGGATCCGCGTAGGCATTCTAGGGGTCCGCGAAGCGCTGCCACATCAGTGGAGCCCGGCATTAATAGTTGTCCTTATTTCATATTGAGTTGAAACCTTGCCATTTCGAAGTGAGTTTTCTCGTGTGTATGTGAATGAGGAAAGTCTACTTCACACTAGCCCTTAGGTATATTCATTTAATAAGTCATTATCACGATTAACTCCTAACGAAAAATACACCAGGCAATCCTGGTGTGACATCAGAGAATCCTGGTGTGACACCAAAATATCTGGTGTGCCCACCAGCAATGCTGGTGTATCGAGCACACCAGCCTGATGTGCCCACCAGAAATGCTGGTGTACCCGCACATCAGCCTGATGGGTACACCAAGAGAGTCTGGCGTCACACCACAAGGGCTCATGTGCCCACCAGGCAGCTTGGTGTGCACACCACGCAGTTTGATGTGACACCAGAGTTGTGTTTTTGTTGACTTTTCCCCCGTCCGCGAGCGTGTTTTCTATTACTTCGTGTGCCGCCCCGTCCCCCGACGGGGTGCCTTGTTTGCTCCCGTCTTGGTGGTCACCGGAGACTCCGCGGCGGACGCCTTTGTGATAAAGAAGTGTCCCCCTCTTCACGAGAACTTTCACGGGTGGCCTTGAGCAGTTTGGGGCGCTCGCCGGCTCGCCTCTTCGAGGGTTTCTTTTTTCCTTTCCGCCGGTATTCTTGTTTAAGTTTGAGAAAATAGAGAAGTCTTTCTTGTGAGTTGGAGCCGAAAAGATTGTGTTGGTGCGCTTTCCTGACTTCCGACGAGCTTGGTTTGGTAGCAAAGCTTGGTTTGGTAGCAAAACAACAGAGAAAGCTAGTAATTATTACAGTTTTTGGTGCCGAAAACCGGGAATTGACGGCCAGATCATGCCTACTACGAGCGAGGAGGACGTCGACCACCTGAAGCGAAAGAGGATTACCCTGCGAGCCGCCACAACAAAGATCATCAACGAGATTGGCGTCCTGCTGGCCACGGATCCAACCGACATCGGTGAGCTCGAAGAAACATTTGATATTCTTCTACTTAAGGAAGCTTCCCTGAAAGAGCTGGACAAGGAAAATGAGCCATCTGTCAAATGTGATGCCTTAGAAGAGAAGATTTCTGGCTCGGAGGGGTACGCGGAACGGATCAGCGTAACTAAGACACGAGTCAACCGCAAGCTGAAAGGCCAAGAATTGGAGAACGACAGTGCGTCCGGTTTTTCGACGCAGGGCAGTGGCTCCGGACAAACCCCAGTTGATCGCGGCCAACTCCCTACAGCAGTAACGCTTCCGAAGTTTTACTGTAGTGTTTTTTTAATAAAGTAACATGACAGCAGCGTTGTTCTCAAACTTATCATTGTAGCCTTTTTTGTGAGTAAAGCAACAGTAAAGCAACAGGTGCTCTGGTATCACACTACAACAAAACCTAATGTCCCACCAGAACACCAGATTGCTGGTGTCACATCAGGACACCGGATTTCTGGTGTCACACCAACACACCAGATTTCTGGTGTCACATCAGAACACCAGGAAATGTCCCAAATCACATCTGTGAAAAAGTCTGGTGTAACGTCAAGTCACACCAGCCCTCGGTCTGGTGTATTTTTCACTAGAGACCGATAGCTTTTCCTTCTCCTCACCCCGAACGGGGTCCTCTATCATATCCGTCAATCCATAAGGGGTCCGTGAAACATCAATGGTTGAGAACCACTCACTTAGAGAAATTCTTTGACTTCATGCAATTAGATTTTGACAAGGAAAACTTATATTTTGAGCAATCTACATTACTTGCAGTTGCTAGCCGCATTACTGACGAAGCTCGTTTGACATTGTGATCACTCTTTGTAACCTTGAGGTATTGTTGCGCACTCGATATCATTCTATCTGAATGGAGATTTCTTTTGACTCGATTGTTTTTTCGACATAATATTGATACAACTCAGAATATATAAGGTAGATTGCAGTTTATTATTACTCATTCAAATACTTGGTGCTAATATTTACACTGCTGACATTATTAAGTTTAGTTGCCGCATGGCTTCCACTTCTAATTATTTCAAATTATTAATAACACAGTCTAAAAAATAAAAGTTCAGCATTGTTTTATTACTTTCAAGATGACATCCAAGAAATATAGACAAAAATATAACTTGGTAGAAGCTCAATTGACCTTAAAATTACTTTTTTGTTGATACAAATTACTTTATCGTAGCAAAACGTTTTACTACAGAGTCGATTACTTCCAATTATCATGAATAAATGCGACTTATTATAGGTCCAGTCAAGATTTCGATTACCTTTTGTTACTCCGTATTATTATTCACTCGGTCGCCATTAAATTACCTGAATCAATTTAGTCGTTACGTATTAATCTTACTTAAAATTGAAAGAATAAAACACGGAGGACAAGCAGAGGACTACGTTCTTTCAGCACAGTGTTTTATTCTTTCGATTTTAGGTGTTCATGTGGAACTCACTCGCTTTTACCAGTATTAACCTTTTCCTGATGCATTAGTCTGAACTGAGTTTATATCAACATTATTGACATTTTGACTACTTCGAGTTACTAGCGACCCACTAGAAGTTCTATTGGTCTAATTGAAATACGCATCTCTTTTTATTACTTTGAGTTTCTTTTTATAAAACCAAAACCTTTATCTTTAGTTCATTTACCATTTCAATTACTCTAATATTTTAATTTCTTACTTATTGAAGTTCAATTTGGTTTAATTGACATTATAGTCACTCCACTCCTGTGATTACTTTGAATAAATAACCAACTAACTAATTTCTTACGAGCTCAAGTAAAACGATTACTTTAGTTCGGTGTAATTGACTTCCTGAGGACTTTTAATTATTTTGAGCTAATATTTAACCAATTGATTTGCTATGCGCTCAATTGATGTTATGATTACTATTTTGATTATTTCAAGTTACACGTAATTCAATAGACTTTATGTCAACTTAATTTACACATTGCCAATTATCTTGATTAATTCTAGTTATTAAATCACCAATGTACTATTATAATCTCAATTCACATTTGTTATTGTGACTACAATTCAGTTAATTTTTGACGAGTTAATTGCAGTTTTATACTTTTCTTTTATATTCAACTGACTGATTTATTATGAATTTAATTTTACAATTTTGATTTCTTTGAGCTAAGATAAATCCAATCCAGTAAGTATGGGCATGTTAAGGGGGGGGGTTCTAAATTATTTCATTCCGATAAAGAAACACTCTGAGATTAAGCAAGAATTACTTAAGAATTAATAAATCAAGGTTTGACCTGTGACAAGCGATGGGTCCATGCCCGGTGTGAAAGTCAACAAAGAGGCGACGGAACGCAGGGGGTTAAGATAAAACAAAAAAAAAATTAATTAGGCCACGAAAAGCCACGCGTAGCGACAACACTACAAAACCAAAAGAACGAAACGCGAACACGCTTTATTCAAAAATTTGGACTCACGAACCTTCGGGCAGCGGGGCAACGAAGAAAAACCAGACAGACCTCCATTCCCGACCAAACGCGAAACAACCCGCCGCTCGCGGCAGACACGTCAACAGGGAAACAAGCTCGCCGGTGCAAAGAAAACAAAAGTTTCGAGGAAGGAAAGTCTCCACTGCAGGACGCAAAGTCCAAGGGAAAGTTGAAACAAGGTCCGAAGACTCACCGACGTCTTGGGTCCGACGGACGACGTAGGCTTGACTTGCCCGGCCTGGTGGACTGGCAGCTCGGCCGTAAACGAACGCAGCACCGTACACGCTCACACTCCTGAAAAAAGGAAAGACCTACGACCGTAGGCAAACACGCCAAAAAGGGCAACGACCGAAAAGGTAACTGCCCTTTGACTGTCTTGGTACTGGGGTTACCCGCCCAAAATAGTGCCAAACATTTCGACTCACGCACTGGGAAAAACTACGTAAAGCAGCGACTTGGCCAGCGTCGGGGCTCGATCATCTTCTTTGATGTAGACTCTTCTACCAAAAACATGCCGCTGGTCCTCCCTCCCAGGAGCAGGCGTCAGTTGGAAAGCTCTAAACACTAGGTGGTGTTGAAGGCTCCCAACAAATTACTTTAATTGTGGAAAAGGGTCCGAGAGTCATGGGTGGGCGAAAAGAGAGGTGACGTTTCTTGTGGAAATAGGCATGTGAACCGTTTCGTTCGATGTCGGGTGGGCGTGGTGTATTGCATTCCTCTATCCTGCGGCAAGGTGTGCATGGGCCAAAGTAGACGCTGCGTTAATGAAAGGCTTATGGAGAACCGCGCGTCTCTTCGAGCGATTCCGTCGCTTCACCCGGCGGTCCAATGTAGCAGGTGCGGCTGCTCTCCAGTGTTCGGTGACACAAACATTTTGGGCACGTACAAAGAACAGAGGGCAAGAGAGATCTTGGAGACCTTTCATATAATTTCTCGGTCAGAGAAGTGCATAAACCACCCTTCCCGTGCACTGACTGAGGCTGAGCTGGCGTTTGTAAAGACAACGACACGTGTCAGCACGTAACATTGCCACTTATTTCTTTTTAAAAGTGTACTTATGAGAAGGAGGTTCAGTGTGCATGAGTGATTTGGGGGCGGGATGTTTTTTGTGCTTTCTAGGGCGTCAAATAAACATAACAATTGCGAGTGAGCGCTTGTCCGCCGTACGTGTTTTCTTACTCTGTCCTCGTCTTGTGTGCGTTTTTATATCACAATGAATAACTACTAACTCGCCCAACTTTCCACCCTCCTGCAGTTCATTTCTTGTACCTCGGGCTCTTTTAACATTCATACGAAAGCTCTGTCGCACT
>JAZHYW010036978.1:0-10345 GCA_037355805.1 Ixodes ricinus
TGTAATATAATCACCAGGCATGACGACTAAAAGAGCGAAGAGTTTAAAGAATGCAGCCAGAATTGGACAAGCAACAAGGCAAGGTTGGCTTATAGGTCCCATATGACCCTCAATTGGGGACAAATGGGGCTCATGTGAGAACTTTCCGCCTTGCCATCTGCTGGCTACGTAAGCAAAGGCGACACGACGTGCGAATGTGTGCACAAGGGCCTTCCGAAGCTTACCATTGAGAGAGAGTGCGACGTCGTCTTCAAGGGAGTGTCTACCTGGGAAGCTACCTACGCAACAGAAATGGGATTCTGCTCTCCGGCACTCCTCGACGGCCGCCAAGGACGAACAGGACTGCCAGTGCGACCACATTAGTTGGGATCTGATGCGAAACTTGTCTCAGAAAAGTACACATGCGCGCACGTGGAGGCTGCGAGCTTCGACTCCCTCCAGCGTTGTGCCCGACGACCAACGTGACCCTAGTGAAAAATACACCAGGCCGAGGGCTGGTGTGACTATGTGACACCAGACTTTTCACCGATATGATTTGCGACATTTTCACACAAGCAATCTGGTGTCCTTATGTTTGTTTATTTGGAGTTTCTGACAATACAGAGATTGCCATGGAGCTGGGGCAAAAAGGCGACAATAAAGTCGCCTGACTAGGCCCCTAGTACCAGGCTACACTCACAGCACAGGCAGCAGGCAAACATTCAGCAAAACAACAAAAAGAGAGAAAAAAAAATAAAAAATATATATATATATATGTACTACCTATGAGGTCATGGGATTACGAAAAGAAAATTATATAACAGCAACATATTTGTAAATACATCGACATGTATGAATTGGAACCTACACACACACACAAAGAAAAGAAGAAAAAAACTACAACGGATGGAGGAAATACATTTTTTTCTGTTTTTTATACACTCACGTCAGAGGTGTGCTGGTGTGACACCAGCTTACTGGTGTTCTGGTGTGGCACCCGCAATCTGGTGTTCTGGGTGTGACATCAGGTTTTGTTTTGGCGTGATACAAGAGCAATTGTTGACTGGGTGTTGCTTTACTCACAAAAAAGCGCACAATGATTAGTTTGACAATAAAGCTGATGTGATAATTACTTTATTCAAAAAAGAAAAAACACGGTAAAGCTTCGAAAGTTTTACTGTTGCAGGGAGTTGGCCGTGATCAACTGGAGTTTGTCCGGAGCCACTGCTCTGCGTCGAAGGACCGGACGCCCTGTCGATCCGCAATTCTTGGCCTTTCAGCTTGCGGTTGACTCGTGTCTTAGTTACGCTGTTCCGTTCCGGGTACCCCGCATGTCAGTTATCTCCTCTTGTAAAGCATCATATTCGACAGATGACTCATTTTCCTTGTCCAGTTCTTTCAGGGAAGCTTCCTTTAAACAGAAGAATATCAAATCTTTCTTTGATCTCACCGATGTCGGTTAGATCCATGGCCAGCAAGGGGCCAATCTCATTGATGATCTTTGTTGTGGCGGCTCGAAGGGTATTCCTCTTCCGCTTTAGGAGGCCGACGGCCTCCTAGCTCGTAGTAGGCATGATCTGGGCGTTGATTCTCGGATTTCGGCACCAAAAACTGTAATAATTACTAGCTTTTTTTGTTTTGCTACCACACCATGTCTCACTATCTTTAGCTCGTCGGAAGTCAGGACAGCGCAGCTTCTTCAGTTTGGACGGAGCGACGCCAGGGCCGCAGCGGCTCAGCAGCTCGCTGGATCTGCGGGAGCTATCTGAGCAAAGGCGACACTATGTGCGAATGGGTGCACAAGAGTCTTCCGAAGCTTACCCTCAGAGAGACGTGCGAAGTCGTCTTTAAAGGCGTGACTAGCTGGGGAACTACCTGCGCAACAGGGATTGAATTCTGCTTTCCGGACTCCTCGACGGCCGCCGAGGACCAACAAGACTGCCAGTGCGACCACATCTCTAGGCATCAGGGTGCGACACCTGTCTCATAGGAGCGCACATGTGCGTCAGAAGAACTTGGAGCTCTGCTCAGGCCCATCTTGTGTGCACCGGCGAGGCTGCGAGCTTCGCGTCTCTCCAGTGTGCTGCCCGACGACCAACGTGAGCCTCTTCTCGTTTGGATGGAGCGACGCCAGGGCTGCAGCGGCTCGGCATCACGCTAGACCTGCGGGAGCTACGTGAGCAAACATGACACGACGTGCGAATGAGTGCACAAGGGCGGAGGGGTCCCGCGAAGCTTGCCCCCAGAAAGAGTGCAACGTCGTCTTCAAGTGCGTGCCTAGCTAGGGAACTACCTGCGCAACAGGAATTGAATTGTGCATCTCCGACTGCAATAAACTGACTTGCGCACTGAACGTGACCCTATTCACTACTATTATCAGGCGCTTTGTCTAAAGATACGTCAAACGTACCTGGGACGCGAAGTCTAAAGATACATCAGACGTACCCAGAACGCGGAGTCTACGTCGGACGTCCTAGCGTGGGCAGTCGGACCGCGGCCGGACGCTCCCGCTGGTGTATTTGCAGCAGTCCAAAAGCGTTCCACGCTCGTGCCTTTTCGAACTTGCATAAGTGGCCGGCAGCCGCTTGGCCTGGCCGCCGTGTGAGACGCGAGACTCTACACTACACTATGGTGCACACGGCGTGTGCCTGTCATGTGTAGAAATGCGTGGAGTGTCAAGAAAATCAAACATTGCTGTCTACGAAATTACTGATTTCAAGTCCCCTGACTTTTCCAGGTTTTCTCTTGACTATTTCGATCAAATTCCTTGAGTTTTTGGGTCGAAGGATGACATTTCGGCATTATTATTCAGCATGGCCGTGCCGATGAGCAACCGCCATGCCATTTTCACTGGACATTTTATCTTATTTAGCCCACTTTTTGAAGGATTCCTTGACTTTTCCAGATGACCCGAAATTTCCTGAGAATTCAAGGTTTTCCAGGTTGGTAGACACCCTGTGAAAGTTCGGCACATGTTTGCGGGGTTTAGTGATCGGAAGCTGCTCGAAAACAACAGCACTGTAGAGAAGCTGGTACAGTTTTGTGTACACGACTGTCAACCCATCACAGTCGGCACTCGGCAGGCGGGAGCCGCCGTCCGCCCGGAGTAGCCGCCGTCGGTCCTTTTCACGTCACTACGGACCACGTAGTACGCTCCAAACTTCGAGCGCCGAGGAAAAGGCGCACGAAGGTTCGTACTCAGACTAGTTAGCTCAGCGCCGAGCAGTTAAGAAATTTTAACACTTCTCTTGGTGCCTCAAAATCGAATCTTGATCGTCGAGTTAAGAAAATTGTCCGGGCACGTCCACCGTACCTCAGAACTCGCGTTCTGGTTAAGTCCGATGTACATTAGACTTCGCGTTCCGGATGCGTCCGACGTATCTTTAGACGCAGCGATAATCCAGGAGCTCCCGTGGTTAACGAGTGCGGATATTTTAAACTCGAACGACCGAGCGATGTCCGAAGCGGCACCGATCGGTAGTGATCCGAACCCGTACGAGAAGCACGGGACCGAATCTGGCTTATCCTGAATGCAATACAAACGAAAAGCCTCATTCTCTCGTACTTCACGTTATTTCTACGCGAGAGAGCACACAAAACTCTGAAAAACCGAATTCCGCACACGAAATCCGCCCACTTCGATCAACGCCCACAACGCTTCCGACTCGCACAGGGCGCTGCCATCTTTTCGTTGTCTTCACAGATTTGGTCTGCTCACGTGTCTAGTGGTCAAAATTGTACAACATGGCGGCGGCCAATTGGGGGTTCACTTTCAGCTGCCAGTTTATTGCTCTAAGGCCCTCTACCTCGTTTCATAATGTGTGGAGCTCAGCGCGAGTCTTTTGCAGGGCTGGCATGTATCGCGATACAAATGTATCGCGATAGTATGTTAGAGATATTTTCGACAATCTCTATCTCTGTATCGATATACATTTGAAAATTGTATTTGTATCTCAGTAGTGAAATATATTTACAGTGTATCGCCAGTATCGCGATACTTTGGAAGTTTAGGTATGTCGTTTCATTTGTTGCCTTTTTACGATAAATTTAAAATATAAAAATATCTGCTAGGTGCAACGTGATTCGGAAACGATAACATGAATCCGCCCTCTGATTCATCACAGTCACAAGGTTAAAAAACAACTGTGGTTTAATGAAGGTTACTTGCAAGAACATAAAAATAAGATCCTCCCAAAGCCCTCTACTCTTTCAATTCAGCAAAGGAAACTCTCAAAAGTACTTGAATGAAGAAAAAGTACGGCTTTTTTGTCCTATATCTTTACTCTATAAGTGACTCAGAAGCATGTAGACCACCGTTTGAGGTGCGCCCGCTAGGCAAAACAGATTTGGTTTCGTACAGAGGCCGTTCTTGAAGCATGGCACGCGGTCTTTACCATTCAGAAACTATGTGGTGCACCGGGGGCGACATACTCTTATTAACGGCATTCTTGCTAAATAAAAAGTTCCAGGTAAGAGAAAGTGCTTAAAATGACACACAAAAAAAGCGTAAGGCTAAATTACACATTTGCAATCGCCACTTCCACTACAGGTGGTACCGTCCGGGAACAAATGTATTTCTATAAGTGTCTGTATCTGTATTTTTGAATACGTTTTTCGCTGGTTTCGCAGAAGTATCGCAGGGATATCCCGTTGCATAAACGACAAATGTATCACCGCATCTGTATTTTGGGCCTTAAGATACATGTAGCTCGGCATTTGTATTCCCGAATACTTCTTTTGAGTATCTCTGCATAGCCCTGGTGCTTTGCCAGCCCCAATGCGTGGCTACGTTATATAGCCACCATAGCTACGTTAAACGTTGGCTGAGTTTAATCGGCTCCAGATCACGTGGCCGCTGGTGGCTGCAATTGTAGAAGGTGAAAGCTTTTCTGTTGACAGCGATAGCGGTTATGCGCTTTTTGCCTCTGGAAATGACGTCCGTTGTTGTGATTGCTGATGTTGTAGTTGTTAATGTTGTAGCTGACGTTGTAAGGCGCCCGTCGTCGACGTTGCAAAATCATTGAAAAAGATCGCATATGTCTAAACATATGTTTAGACAAAAAAATAAATGAAGCGGAATTTGAGTTGTGGAATTATGCAATGCAAACGTGACGTTTTGCATTGCTTAGTCTCACAACTGAGACTGCGTTTTTTGGTCTAAACATATGTTTCGGCCTCATCATTCGCTGATCTGCCTCTGCAGGTTCCGCAGAGTGGTTGTTCGAGTGTTATGCGGGAACGTAGATGCATCGGGCTTTTTTAGTGTACTGAGCTACGCCACACAGTTAACAAAACAAAAATTGTGTTGTTTGTGTGTTTATACAGCATAGAACTTGGTCTGCCTCAGCGGGGGCGAGTATGCCAGCTGTAGATGATAAATTTAGCCAGTGCAGTACAACCGCTCGCCCGGCGTCCTTAACGTGCATCACGCAGTAGTGACATATAGAGCCACTAAATGAGCTACGCTTAGAGTATCGGCACTCCGTTCCCCGACATTGTTGTGGGCGCCGCCATATTGGGGCTTGTGCAGAGCAGACGCAACTGCAGATCGTCATGATTCAAAAGTGCGACTTCCTCAGCATTCGATTCAGTGTTAAAAAGCTTATGTAATATTGCTTTCTCTGTCGCGGACTGTTTAAATATTTGTGGAGGACAAAAAAGCGTTTCCTGTGATTTCAGATAAAGCTTCAGAGAATCCGGCAACCATGATTTTAAGCCGCCAATATGGCCAAGTCTCGTTACTCTGAAGCGTAGCTTATTTAATGGCACTAGTGACATACAACCGCACGCCGGTACGATGCTCATCCAGATGGAAACGGGCAGGTGTGGGGATTGAGCCCAGGATCCCTGGGTTCTGCAGCGCGAAGCTTTCGCTCCATGTGCGCCGAGCTGGTCTGCGCTAGCCCACTCGGCCACCGATCCTTTTTTCTTTATTGCAAAATTTTAATAGTGAGCGAAGGTTCACAATGCACGATAGGTTTCACTTGAGAATGTACAATATTATATTGACGACGTTAGTAAAAATGACGATAAAACGACGCCTACAAGGTTTTGAGAGGCTGTGAGAGTTGTTAAAATTATCTGATGATCCACAGCTTCAAAAAGGCCGGAAACCACTCTAGTTCCAGACACTTTTTCTGGCACACAGCTGCTATCAAGTTTACGATTTCATTGAAATAATACCGTGAGGTACGGGCATCTCGATCCGCATGACGAACTGCCATCCTACATCTCTAAATAGCATGCAAGCCCAGTAAAAATACGAGGTAATAGTGGGAAAGGCGTCCCCTCCGCAGACAAGAAACGTATTCCACGAGCCGTGAGCGGCAGGTATTTTTTTAAGAGTGCGTTGGAGCACATTTTGAACCGGATAGCATCCCAGCAGTTCAAGAACACGAGCTTTACGGTCTCCCGGTCTCTTACACAACAAACAATATACGCCCCGTGGTACAAATATGCCTCTTTCGCTAACCATGTCTTTACTGGCAGCGTGTGTGGTATGTAGTTTAAAATATAAAGTTTTTCACATATCCGGGAACTAGCATTATTTTCACGCGGGAAAACACATCACGCTGAGTACTGTCGGAGAACAAAGAGCGATACATTGGGACGGAAAACAGGCATTCAACAAGATCTCGCATCAGATGCTTTCGTGTGACAGAGTTTAAGTACTCTCTTAAAAATCGCGCAATAAGAAATTGGTATGCACAAACAACCTCTCTAAAAAGCCTGTTACTTTGCCTTCACCTGCGTCACACGTCGAAACAATAAACTCGGGTAGCTCTCTGAACAACCGTACTTTGATGACAGTTCTCAAAAAAGGGTCAGCCTGGTCTCGCAAAAAGAAAAGCCGCGAAGCCAGCTGTCGTATGAACAAATGCGACAAACGAAACCCACCCGACTCCACGCGGCGAAAAAGGTTGTCTTTTCTAGTTCTTTCATGATACAATAAGCGCGCAGCGATGAGCGCGTGCTCACGTGCCTCGGGACCCCGTTCTTGTGACGCCATGCCCAGCTACCTGCGTAACGATCCACCCCGGCTGTTCGGTCACCCGATGGCTCCGGCAGTCTTGCAATAAACCTAGGTACAGCGAAGATCCCCGTCGCCCTGGTCCTCTGGATACTACACCGTGGCCACGTGGACAGGGATTCGCTGCGACCACGGCATGCAGGAACGGTCGGACTCATCTACAACTGAGGTGGTCAGCAGCTGACAGCTCCAACCAACGAACAGGGAGCGGCAGGCAGTCAGGATCACAATATTCGGGCAAGTGGAACCTTTTACGACGCGCGATGTCACTGGTTATCGTATGAAGAAAGGCCGCGAGCCTTCTGGCGAGCAAACGTTGTCGCGCACTCAAGCAGAGTTGAAGTGGTAATAAGTCTAATAGGACCTGACACGTACAAACTGCCGTGAAGTCTAGTAGCGCCTGAGGAGCCTTCGCTGAAGAGTTTTGAAAATTGGCTTGCAATTTTGCGGAACCACTTGTCGCCACGGATATCAGTCATCACAGAAAGGGCCGTTTTTGATAATAGAGCTCAACAGGCAGATGAATCAGTTGCCAAATATGCAGCAGAGCTAAGAGAAATGGCACAGACGTGCAACTTTGGCAATAATCTCGATGAAACTCTCAGAGACAGGTTCGTCAGCGGATGGAGTTGCGCAGACATCCAGCGAGTTTTGTTTGCTGAACATGAAAGTTTGGCATTCAAGAAAGCTCTGGAAAAAGCATTCACTATCGAAAGAGCCACCATGAACGAGCAGACATGCCATGATAAGCAGACCGACTAGCCTGAGTTGCAGAAGCAGACGGTGGTGAAACGAAAACGGTGGCGGCCCAAGAAAAAATGTTTCCGTTGTGGACCTCCCAAGCCACTTTGGCTCGTCATGCCCGCACCGTAGCGTTATCTGCTATAACTGCAACCAGGAAGGGCACTTTAAACGTTTGTGTATAGCACCGCCGACGCAGCAACCGGGCGTAGCAAAGAATTTCCGAAACTGGTGCAGCTGAAGACGATAAGAACAGCGAAGCAATATATGGCTTCAAAGGTAGCAACACCAACTTCCCTTTCTACTAAACCCTCAAGCCAGGAACACGCTATTTCGGATGGAATTGGATACGGCGGCTGCTCTGTCGATTATGTCAATGCGTCAGTTCCAAGCATCGCTTCCGGGCACGGACCCGACTCCGGTGTCGATAATACTGGGCGCGTAGTACACCGGCGAGGCGGTCAAGTCAAAAGGAGTGGCGACGGTGGATGTAGATTATCGAGATTTCAAAGGAAGCTGCCGCTCCACGTACTGGGGAAGACGGGCCGCCTTCGATTGGCAGGGATTGGGTTCACAAACTTCGAGTTCGAATTGTGTTCGCTTAACCCAGTCGGTATTGACGTGAAAGCGTCGCTCCAGGGCGTACTTAGCAAGTTACCAGGATGTATTTATGGACAAGTTGGGATGACGGAAAGGAGAAGAGACTCGAAATGCCTGAAAGAAGGTGTGCCTCCAAATTTCTTGAAAGCTCGAAGTATGCCGCTTGCACTGAAGCCAGCTGTAGAGGAAGAGCTAAAAATGGCTGGAAGTGCCCTATTGAGTAAATTCTCACTTGTATGAGAAAGTTCTGTGTCCAATAGACACATATGAATCATACAAGATATATATGACCATATAAAGAACCATATATGTAACCATATAAGAGGTATATAAGCACCATATAAGATATAAGAACATACAAGCACCATATAAGAAACTTGTGAGAAGTTTCTTAGAAGTTTCTTATATGCTTCCTATATATCTTATATAGTTCTTATATAGTTCTTATATAGTTCTTATATGGTTCCTATACGTTCTTATATATCTTGTATGATTCATATGTGTCTATTGGACACAAGAAATTTCTCACACTAATGCCTTTTTTCACTAGAGGTGGCTGGCGTCATTGAAACAGTAGCACATAGTGTCTACGCCTACACCAGTCGTTCCAGTGGATCAAGAAGGACGGGTCTGTACGTCTATGTGGGGACAATAAAACAACAGTTAACCGATGTCTTGACCTGGAACAGTGCCCATTGCCCAGGATAGGGCATGCTACCAACGGTGGCTGGAGCGACGGTTTTCTCCAAGATTGACCTACGTCGGGCGTACCGGCAGGTCCCAGTTTATCCTGAGTCACAGCAGTATCCAACCATCAACACGCACAAGGGCCTCTTTTGTTCCAAGCGCTTGACCTTCGGCATCCCGTCAGCACCTGCAATATTTCAGAAGATACTGGATAGTTTGCTACTGGGAATTGAAGTTGTTACATGTTATCTCGACGATATCCTAGTAACGGGGAAGACAGCGGTGGGTCATCCTAAGAACTTAGAGCATGTACTGAAGAGGCTAAGTGACAAGGGTGTCCGTGTCAAGAAAGATAAATATAAGTTTTGGGGTCAAGTCTAAAGTTCCTAGAGCATCAGATCAGCGAACAAGGGATAGCCGTGTCGGAAGAAAACGTGCAAGCAATCCAAAATGCGCCTAGGCCACAAGACTGCAAAGAGTTACCGTCGTTCCTGGGGATGGTGACATCCTACGGAAGATTTCTACCCGATTTCTCGACTACGCTAGCGCCGCTGAACGAGTTAGTGATAAAGGATGTCAACTGCGCCTAGAGCAGGCGCTGTAAAGACGCTTTTAACACGGTAAAGAAACATCTGGTTGACGCACTTGTTCTGGACACGACGACCCAAAAACAGACCTTCGCGACATCGTGATGCATTGGCATACGGTCTTGGAGCTGTCCTGGTTTAGGGTGTTCTTTGACGGTCACATTCGGCCTATCGCGTTTGCGTTGAGAACTTTGACACCAAGTGAGCAAAACTACAGCCAGCTAAAAAAAAGGCACTTGCCATTGTATTCGGCGTGAAGAAATTTCACGTCTACCTGTTTGGACGATCTTTCTTGTTAATCATAGACCACGAACAGTTGCAGACAATTCTTGGTCCCGCAGAAGGGGATTCCAAGCATTTCTGCGGCACGTCTGCAGAGGTGGGCGATCACCCTGTCCGGCTACCGGTACCGATCGGTTTTACCGGCCGGGGCTGAACGTGAAGGCAGAGTGTTTGTCACGGCTTCCCGTTCCTGGGCGCAGAGGAGAGGATTCCAAGGATGACGTCGCCACGTTTCTCAATCTCCACCTGCAGTTCTTTCCAGTGAGTATCCAGGAGATGGCTCAGTTTACCGCGAAAGATAAAGAGCTCCCTCAAGTCGCCAGATTCCTCGCCCCACCATGGCCGGCAAAGGTAGAAGATGGACTCAAAGATGCTAGCCAGTGCAAGAAGGGAACGAGCTGACCTGGCACCAGCGTTGCCTGTTGTGAGGAATGAGGGT
>JAZHYW010036980.1:0-92565 GCA_037355805.1 Ixodes ricinus
TTAAGAGGAATGGAAGAACTTCAATTTCGACGGTGCTAGTAGTGTTGCTTTAAGAGCGCAATGATTTCAGCCTTCCACCATGCTCCTTACAAACACCATCGAGCTTGTTGTTCGCAAGGTAATGACGTCACGAAAGGTAACCACAGGAGGGCGCCACTAAAACATCTTGCCGCTAATACCGGCGTGTGGTCGTGTGTCACTTCTACGTGGTGCACGTTAAAGACCCCAGGAATAAAAAATATATTTTGGCCTAGTACTTGGGATACTATTTTAGTAATGTGTGTTGGTGTGTTTACGAAATTATCAGACAAATGGGGGACCATGAAGAAAATGTAAGCAAAGTATAGTACGACTATCTCTGCCAGTGATTGGAGCTATTTTTAATACGTAATTTACTTTATCGTCCCACGACACACCGGCAGAAAATACGACACCGAGACAAGTTTTCCGATCATTCCAGTGACAAGTGGTGCGCGTAAACAAAATTAGGTAAAAATCGAGAAAAAAAAAACCAACAGTACAGTTTAACTCACTTTAGTGACAGGCAGCGTAGGACATCAACCCGATGAGTCCCCTCTCCTGATGTAACTGAATGCGTCCTTTTAAACAAAACTGCCCATGGTGCATTCTCATCTCGTTCTTTTTCTGTACTCGAATGTAATACTTTAAAAAGTACTACCGGCACTGCGAGTAGCGAGCGGCTATTTTTGCGACTGCAGGACTCGATGTACTACAGGGTTCGAATGAAACGCGAACACTGGAGCACGTGGCCGTCGACACACGCTCGCGCCTCCTGGTGGCCTCTGGAAACTGATAAGAACCGCGAGGTGGAGAGTATAGAGCGCTGCGAGGCTGTGCGTTCTACTTCGATGCGTTCGAACCTCGCACAGCACAAACCCGAGCTTCGAAGCTGCGCCGGTGGTGCGCTGTGCGCTCGAAGTTCCATCACTGTTCGAATTTCATTCGTACCCGATTGGTACTACCACGCAACACCAAGAAGTAACAAGAAGCAAAAACCAAGAAGTATAAAACCGTGGATGTTCTCCGTTTCACTTGAAATCCGGCCGCAACCGACACTGCGTTCAGACGGAGCCAATCAAGAAGTGCCAAAAGTGCCTCGTCATGCCGCTCGTTGTCTCCGTGGATATGCTATCATCACCGGCTTAAACTAATCACGCACAGAAAAAGAAAAAAGCGCACGATCGCGGCGCAGACGCAAATAAAAACGATTGATTGATTGATTTATGCGCGTGATTGGTTTGGTAGGTGATACCATACCCACAAAGGCGACGAAAGCCGTGTTTGTCTTCCGTCTTCTACTCCGTCCGTGGCCCTTCGCTGTTTACGAGGGAGTTTTCGCGAACCGTTTTTACACATCCGATACGGTACGATGGGCCGTCCGGTACGAACTGCGCATGCGCGAGTCTTCTGCGGTAGCGCATGCGCAGTTCGTACCGTATCGGACGTGCAAAAACGGTTCCCTAAAACTCCCTATTATCGATCGGAAGGTATATATACCATCGGCTGGGGTAGGACTTAAAGTGAAAGGGAGTATACTCATCAACGACCGAAACGCAGTGCTGATGCGATAGCTCCTACCAGGGTATTTAAAAGCTGAAGAACGAACAGGACTGCAAAAATATGAAATATGCTCCATAGTCTGTTGCGACACGAGATGTTCGTTAGAAGCGCAGCCGGCGCGAGCGTTCTATCTTCGATAACACTTCGGCACACGCGCAACCAAAGCACGACGAAAGGCAACGGGTGCGTTGCCCTTTGTCGTGCAGATTTTACATTGCAACGAACTATAGTATATTTAATCTAGTGGTCTTGGTCGCGCGTTACTCAAGGTGATAAGGAATGTAAGAAACCGGGCACCGGGAAGAAAATTGGCTTGCACACAAGAGCAACTCAAGATCATCTCATTAAGCAGTCCAGTAACGTACTTTTACCGCAGAAAGTTTCGGTTAAATTAAATTAAAATCTCCACAACAATGGAACTTTTCTTTTTCAGCCTACGAAGCGCTTTAAACCGCCTCCAGCTTCATCAGGGCACATCATTCGCGAGCAGGGAGCTACTCCACTTGGCGGAAAAGCTCAAATTCCGCCGTTGTACAAAGAAGAGACCAGTTTTGCATCGCCTCCATTCTGTGGAAGAAGCTTCCACTTTCTTCCTCTACTCCTCAATACTCTCCTTATACCCCCCCCCCTTTTTTTTCTCCTTTCGCAAGGCGAGAGAAAGGGACAACCGTGTTGTCGAGGGCAGCGAGCTGAAACCGCTCACAGCGCGACACGTGCACGTATATACCGAGCAAGCTGGCTGAATTAGAGAGTCGAACAAAGTAAAACAACAACAAAAACAGAGAACGGCCCCATCACGTTTCGTTCCGGGAAACCGCCATCCCAGGGAGCCTCGTTCGGGAACCGAACGGCGGAAATCACAAACAGCCAAGTCTCCCGCTCGCAACATTTAAAGGGGGACGTGGTGGCGGTGGCGGCAGCGCGCCAACTGCGGTACCCGGCATTCGGCGAGCCCGTGCCATAAATCTGGGCCGTCCGTCGAACGTACAAAGAGCCCGCCGGGTTTCGACAATTTCCTGGCTCCGTGCGGTCCCGCGCGTCGGCAACCCGACGCCCGAAAGGTGCCGTCGAGAGAGCAAATTAGACGAGCCGCAGGCAGCGAGAGGGCGGAAGACAGCTGGGAGCGGTGAAAAAGTTCCTCCGCAGTTTCCATCGGCAGAAGGCGGTGCGCAGTGCGCAATTCGACCAAGTTTCTGCACTGTCGAGACCCGAGGAGAACATTTCACTTAGGCGCTGTCTTACGCCGGGCGATTTGTCGCCTCCGCAATCTACGCTTCCCCAACTTGTACTCAGACCAAGGATTGCGACACCGACGGGTATACTTTTTTATCGTCCGTAAGGTTCGTTGCCGTTCCCCGGAGCCGTGAGATTTAACTTTACCACGAGCTGCGGTGAAGAAGGCAGCGTTTTAGTTTCATGTGGAATTAGCGTATACACAAGGATGACACAGCCTCGGCGTGCAGTCATCCTGCACGTAAGTTCGTACCATTCGAACAGCCTCTAAAACGATGAGCTCGCAGTATCAGCTCGCCGGCACAAAGCCGGTTCCTTTTAAGCGAGGACGATTAAAAAGATATCATTTTTGGAAGTATTTCTGTACACGTTGTCCGGAGCTGAACCTGTCGCAAAGCGGCATCGCACAACTTCAAACAAAAAAACAAAAAAAAAGGAGTGTCTTCGAGCGCACAGAACAAGCAACCTTCGATTCACAAGGCGTGGTTTAGGCCATTTTGTTCTTCTGTCACCACCATAGAGCAGAAATTCCGGAGCTTCTTGGACTACCATAAGTTAGATCTTGGCTGTATGTTTTTAATAGGGTTTATTTAATTGTTATGTTCGAGCTTGTTCCGCAAACTCCACTCAGTGGCTCCGCAATATTCTAGATGTTGCGCCTCACCAGTTAGGTTTGACAACCAAAATGCTATTGATGCAATTTGGATGAATATAAAATAAGCCGCTATATTTGTTTCGGTGTGCTTTCTGATTGTCTCGTTAGACATGGTAGGGACACCATCTTGACGTGCTTGTTTGCGTGGTGGACGAAATACCTCGCCAGCCATCTCGAAAAAGTAAATAATAAAAAAATGTCTTCTCAAATTTTATATATTTTTGAATAACCGGTCGCGTTTGGGTGCATACTAACAAAATAGTAAAGCTCGAAAAGAAAGAGGGGGGGGGGGGGTACGAGCCGGTGGCTCCTCAGCCCCAACTACGGCAGACCCTCAGCATCAGGAAGCCGCAGAGCACGCAAAAGCTGAACCTCGTGCAACCAACAGGCCAAAAACAGCGGCGTAGTTTGACTAGCCACCCCATTCACTTGTTGTGCAAAGGGCAATAACTTCTCCAAATAAATATTCTATTATTTTTGCCCCATCCTCGCAAAGACCATTACGGGATGAGAAAAATCTCGTGTCCAAACAAAAGAAAAAGACTACAAAAACAATCTCTCACTAAAGTAAAAATAAAAACTTCTCGCGCATCTGATAGTTGTTTCTTCCTCTGTGTTCACAAAAAAAAAAATGGGGGGGGGGGGGGGGAGGACGATTCATGCTATTTCAAAAACCCCAAACGCTTGTTCTTCCATTCCCCTTTCAAACGTCTTCCATTGTTGCTCGGGCGCGAATCGCGCAAATCCCTTTTAAAACAATGGCGTGTGTTTATGCATGCATAATTCGATTCTACTTCAGAAATCCATTATTTCGTCAAATTATACAGTTTCTGGGCAGCGTACGAGCGCAGCCCGTACACGATGAATCTTTCAGAGTTCGAGGCCCCGGTTTGCGACAATAAGTCTTCGCTGCGAGCTTCGTCGCTAATACCTTTACCTGGGACCCCTTTTCCTGTCACCACGACGAACGCTTCACCTGTAGGACTCAAAAACAAAGTAACTCAAACATAAAAGAAAAAAAAACGAGCAAGTAAGACAGACGCTGAAGTAGGGATTTGCCACTAACAACACGCGATCGACAGAAAGAGAAGAGAGAGAGAGAGAGAGAGCTGTATCTCAAATGTGAATTGAACGTGGAGTAGGCGAAAGGGCTAGGACGGAGCTTGCTTCGACGAACAGCCTTTCACACATAATCTAGTACGAGCTTACTTACCCAAATCCGGAACCTCGCAACGCGCCTCACGCTAATGCCGCCACGGTACATGCCGCCATTAAAAAATATGGCCCTCGATCAAGTACCATACTTGCCCCTAATGTCGGGCTAGACAAAGGATAGAGCTAAAAGGGGTAGCCATGGCGAGAGGATAATTTATCTTGCAAATGCTGTATTCTAACAAAAAAAAAGTTGAAATGTTCAGCGAACAGTTTGTCGGGTTACTTAGTGGGCGCAAAACGATTACCGAGATGTCCATTGTTTAGTGCAGGACACCTGCAGCTGTTCAAAACAAGTGCGGCCTCTCAGCTCAGATCGGAAAGGAAAGGGAGGGCGAAAACTAGACGTCCGCTAAAAGCGCTCGGGAGGTCCACTACCCGCCACATACCCGAGAGTTGGCGGATACAGAAAACCTGCATGGCCACCACGTGGCCTTACAGGATCCACTCTCCTCAACAAGCTATCGTTGTATGCAATGAGAAATTAAAAGTCGCCTCTCGTGCGCGTGCATTTATTTCGAGGAAAGGGCCACTAAAAGATTTCGCATTACACTCGAGGGTCCACTGCAGGAGCTCACACTATCCGCCGCAACATCACGCACACAGCGGTACGAAAAAAAACAACGGTTCTGTTTTACCTCAGCTTCGAGAACAAAGGAAAGTAGGGTGACGAAGAATGTCAAGGCTGGTTCACACAGTTGCATTGAAGCGCGACTGCAACCACTTGGCGTCTTGTTAAGACTGCTTGCGTCAAGTTGTTGCTATGGCGACCCTTACGACGAGCCAATGGGGAGGCGTTGTGCAGCATGACGCAACACAGCGCAACGCAGTCGACGCAAATCTGTAAACGAGCCTTTAAACTCATAGAATGTTCAACTTTTTTCCCCTTTATGTTGCTGCCTATGTAACGGGCTACCAGACCCCGCCAAGCTCTTCTTTAGCAATTTTTTGTCTAAGAGACCCTCCAGAGTATACTCAGAAAAAAAAAAAGTTTTTCATTCGAATTTAAAATACAGAAAAACTCGCAATATTTTGATTTCTCATGGTGACTTGGTAGAGCAGCTAACAAAGCGTGTTGTTAGGCATATGTTAAGAATATACTCCAACATCTGTGAATATTTTGCTTGATAGAAAAAAAAGAAAAAAAAAGCAGCGATGTAGTGCGCATATTATACGCCGATTTATTTGTTCCGCTCAGAGTCCGCCACAAACAACTTTCGCTTTAATAGTGTGCAAGCTAGAAACAAAACTACAGAAGAACAATACAAAGACACCAACATAAAAAAGTGAAATATAAAATTGAAAACACACCTCAGACTTGTTATCAAGGTATCGACAATTAAGCGTTTTTGTTTGTTTTCTAAGTAAAAAAATTAAGCAAACAAGTACAAGTCATTCTTTTCGCGGGTAAAGGAAAATCGATCCAAATTTTACATTCATTGGGTAAAACAAAAGAAAGCTCTAATGATCTTTCTTGGAACACAAAAGGATATGCCACTAAGAAGCGACGGTGCAACAATTATGAGGGGGACAAGCAAACGCCTCCAATAATTACAATACCACAGTGTTTGCCAAACCTTCCGCAAACAATTATGATCGCTTCTGAAAACCTTGACCTGTCCTCTTATAACCACAACAATGTCATAGTACCTCCTCTTGGAAGATTCTGCCACCTCAGCAAGCGCAATGGCGTGGTGCTCTCTGTTTTGGCTTTTATTCCCCCGAGTGTGAGATCATCAAATCCAAACAATTGCTGGAATTAATGTCTAAACTAAACATAATATACTCACCCATCCTGAGCGCACGAAGTGATATGATAAAAAGAAAATGCGATTACAAAAAGAAACATCCATGAGTCACCAGACGCCCTAGCCGCTCCCATTGTTAGCAACATTGTTTAAACAAATTTTTATGCTTGTTTTGTTTTCAGGGCAGCTCTAAGCTAAAAACTAGGATGCACGAGCCACTTCCTTTATATTTTTTTCCGCCTCATAAAAAAGCGAACAGAAACTCAAAACAGACAAAAATTAGCGAAGGGGTGCGAAGCAGAAACATTAACTTTTTCAAAGTTGTCTATGTACAAAACAAAAACTAGGGGGAAAAAAGAAAGGAAAGAATAAAAACAGAAAAGCTTTTCCCTTTTTTGGGGCTAAAAAGTGGAAATTTGCAATCCTCCCATTTCTCTCCCTATTTTACCCCCGTTTTTTTTTTTTTAAGCTGCTTTTTTATTATTATTATTTTTATTCAATCCTCTTTCTCCTACTTTAATCAAAACAGAAATAGAATATATGATACTCAGAGCTACGAAATGTTAAATCGGGAAACCGTTAAAGCACAAGAAATATACATTTTCAAACTTAAACCAACAACGACGAATCTAACTTACAAGAAAAGGGGAAAGAACCCATAAAAAGAAAACAACGAGACAAAAAACTAGTCTATATGTATGGATACAAAAACAAGCGAGTGCTGAATCCCTTTTCAAATTCCTGGAAAAGCAGGGAAGGGAAAGAAGCTGCCCAAAAAGGGGATAAAGAAGGAGGGTCGTCGAGATGACACATCCAGAATCCACCAAAGAAAAGCGCTCAAACCGGATTATCTCTCTGCCGAACGTGGGAGTTTTTCTCTATTTTGTAGCGTGTTTTACTATTCCGCCCGTTGCATTAGTTTACACAATTTTAAGTATAACCAATGACCGACCATCTTACGAATTAAACAAAAATCTAAACACAAAGGTGAACAAACAGGCGGGTGACAGGCCGGCGCACATGTGGGGTTAGGTCGTTCAAATTTGCCCCATTTCGGTGGCGTTCTATAAATGCCTCGTTCTGTAAAGCATTTACAGAACCACGTTGTTTTGTGTGGTGGACATAAAAAAAATGCGGCAAGATTATCATAAAAGGACAACGAACGTAAGCGGGACAACATCATTCCGTGCATATAAAAAATAGCATAATCATCATTTGTCTCTCTTGAGGTTCCGTACGCGCATTACACGAGAAAGCGGAATGCATTAATTTTAATATCAACAAACTAACAAAAATGCAATTACGAATGCCTTTGCAGACTGTCTAATTATGTTTGTTTGTTCGTAATATGGTAAGTTATTCGCGTGGAGCATGCTTGACTGCAAAACAACTGTTCTGATGTTTCTTTTTTCTATATTACTTTTAAATTGCGAATTAAATTCATAAACATGTTTTTGGTTAACGCCCTTGAGCACAGTGCAAAAAAACATATATTAAAAAGATGGCAAAAAAAAAAACGATCGACTCTATCCTGCGAGCATTGTGCTGCATTAGACTATGAAAAGACAGGCGAGAGATGCCTGACTTTAGAAATTGTCTTTCTTGCGCGAGAGTTCGAGCAAAAACAAGACATGTTGCAAAGCTGCGTTTTTGCTCTGCGCCTTATCACCACAATGCTTTAGTTTTTCTCGATGTAGAGTACGTGGAATATTTTATGATAGTCATAAGTAAACGAACTTCCTACGAGATGATGTTACGGAGAGTACTCAGCTGAAAAGCACTCGTATAAAGGGGTGTCGTCATCTTCAGAGGGACGTGGTAACATAACCAACGCTCGATTGGCCAAAATTAACTCTCGTGGCGTCCTAAAAAAAAAAAAAAAAAAGTTATAATTTGCTTTTTTTTTTTAAGGAATTTAGTTAAATTCTGGAAATTCTACGTGAAATGGCAATTAGCCGGTAAATATTTCAAATCTTTTTTTTTGGAACCGCGCCACTCTCTCACGTTAGAGAAGTGCATATGTTAAGAAAGTTTCAAATAAACGCTTCTGTTAGACTATTTTAAAGATCTAGACGTCGCCATTTGTGCGATACAGACATTAAATTGTTTCTCTCTATCTTTATCTAGCACATAGAAAGTGTATACTTTAAGTCCCTTCACAGATTCTGCCTATATGTTTCAAATGGCCGTATTTTGTTGCAGCAAGGTGACCCATTTTGAATTCCAGCTCACGCGTGGTGAAGTTCTCTGTCCCCATTCCTGACACACACCCCTTTCGAGGAAACGAAATAGTCCACCTTCGAGTACTTACGACACTGAGCACAAAAGAAGAGCGTATACCATCTTTACAATAAAAAAACAAAAACAAAAAAACCTGGGACTGAAAACAGATATAAAACGGACAAGCACACACACCGTCTCAAACAAAACTGTATACCATATTGACCCAATGTGGGAGGCAAAGGATATTTCCATCGAGCCACGTTGCCACGGGCATGCGCTTCCCGTTGAGTCCAGGCACGTATAGGAATCACTAACAAATTACCGTGGTCCCTCCATACGAACATGTCGCACGTATCGAGCAAGTTGACAGGCGGAGGGGCCGCAACTCGGAATGCATAATAGAGCACAGCCGACGACATTAAGAAATAAACGACAGCGATGACTTCATTAGGGCCCAAAATGAAATCGTCATTTAGCCTCCAATCGACCGGGAACAAGAGCGGAAACCTGCGACAGAAAAATAAAATCAGCGCGAATGGGAAGCATGACCTCTGCGCCGTTTATGTTGTTGTCGTTTGTTTCTTTTATTGTTGTTATTGCATTTATTTGTATTGATCGCCAACAGCTAAGGAGCCATACATACTTTTTTTGTGTGTGTCAAGCTTTTTTTTTTTTAAGTTTAATCTCCACAGCAACCTCGGGAAAGATAACGACGAATCATGGAAACGCAAGCCGACTGGCACTACCGGCAATAAACAAAACAAAAAAAGATCAAACAGGAAAAAGCGAGGCGTTCCTGGAGCAACTCAGTGGAAACACTTACACGCTTTACAATGAATTCAAATTAGGTTTATAAGTGTGTCGAGAAAAAAATATATATAAAATGGCCGACGAGAAGAAGCACATCGCCTTTCCTGCGACGCATAGCATTATCAAAAACGAGCACGTCAAAATGATGTCGGCAACATTTGTTTTTTTGTTTGCATGTTTTAACAGGGCTTCAAATGGACCAAGCTTAGCGTGCAAAATTGTCCATGTAAAATGGAATCGATCTTCCACGAGTCTAAATGAGCTAGCGTCGCCTCATTTAGCTAGCGATGCACATTTCGAATTGTGGTCATTTACAGTATAAAAACAATACAAATGAAATAAAATTAAGAAAAATCGTTCGTTTTGTTTTTAACTGAAGAGGCGTGAGTAGCCTCGACAAAAACCTTCTTTTTGGCGTGATACGTGTTCCGCAGACCGAACAGGAGTGTATTGACAGACTGACAGCGTCGCGCAGATGCATGCGTTTCTGGCTATTAGACTGGAGCACCAATGAAAAGATTTCAATTGATCTCAGTAGCCCCCCGCTGGTTTGAACACTTCCGTTCTCCCCCAAAACAGGTTACAGGGAAAATGCGTTTATTGGGCGGAAAATATTCTACATTCGGTTAATCGAAAAGCGCCTCGCTGAAATCTGGAAGAACCGTGATTACAAGGCAAACTTATTTCACAAATAACCGTACCAAACTAAACTTTTTTTGTTTAAAGATGCAACGAGCTTTTCGGCGTATGCTCCTCGGATTTTCGTTTTTTTTTTTTTTTTGTGAGCCCAGCAACGCTCAAATTTGTTACTCATTGTAGAGCCCACTTGAGATGGACCTGCTTTGAACTATTTAATCCTTATTGGCGACTAGATGTTTCGGTGGCGCCACTTCGCGTGCGTTCCCCTGTGACAGAGCGAGTGTGATTCGAACAGACGACGCGCCAAGTACTCGCACAGAGTGGTTACGTTATTTCGGTTTATATAAATTGATAACTCTTAATTTATTTTAAAAAGAGTTTAGCATTTTTTCTTTACAGCGGAGCTGTTAGGGGTAGTTTTCCCAGGATCGTGTCCGTCAGCAAACAAATGATGACAGAGAACTCTGGACAGCTACCGCCAGCTATCAGCGACGGCGACAACCAGATAATCGGCTTGTTGGTTGCCTGGTTGCCGCCGTTGCTCATAGATGGCGGCAACCTTTCGAGCCTTTCCACTCTGGCTTGCCGACTTGCGGCCGGTCATTACTTCATTCCAACCATAGTACAGCTTCGCTGGTCTTCCTTCTTCACCAAAGTGGAAAGGCTGAAAGTTTTATTTGAAGAGTTTGTAAGGCAATTTTAAGAAACACAATCTCTAAAACGTTCAAAGACAAGCCTAGTCTCTGATTCTTGTCTTGTTGGATCTGTGGAGACTCTTGTAGAAAAAATTTGTTTTACCGTCGCTACAGCGTAGGGCGTGCTGTAATCTTGCAGTGCACGCATGCGCTGTTGTGTTGCGTTGGGACTAATATGCGTTGGGGCTAATATGGAGCTTGCAACTACCGACGCTTTCGTAGTAGTGTGATCTGACAGTTATTTATACAATACCGTGCGAACCAAGTAGAAGTTACTCTTTTTTATTATTATTGGAATGTTTGGCAAATGATTATGCAACATTGCAACTTCTGCACGAAAAAAATTATCTGAAATTCCAATAGTTCTATAAATTGCGGGGCTTGACCCGACAATTTAGGACAATTTCTTAATTGGTTATCTCCAATTTTTTTTTTATTGCTTGCCACCTTAAAAGTTTTTGCTGAACCACCCGTTCTGCACAATTATTTTTGGGTACACCAAAACAAACACACAAACCGTCGTAATCCATGACAGGTATATTACATAGCACATTACGTGATAGCGTAAATGAACTCGGATTTTCTTGTTCGCGTATATGTGATGCCATAACAATTCTTGTGAGCTTATACGAATGAGCACCATCTAAACGGCACGATGCCTTTTTCACGCCATCGTCTACGCTTGGGCTAGCCGCGAACGTTCTTTCGTGCACTTCAAACAGTAAGTGCGTGGGACTTGTTTCTAATTTGATGGAATTTCAAAGATGACGTGAGGATACAAACAGGCCACGCCTTATTAACGTTGTGTTGGCAGGACGAGGAAGCATGTGAATGGTTGCTCCAGACATTCAATCGAAGGACAGCTCGACGAAGTTCGTAGTTGAGTGTGCAGCCGGGAGACCATACTGGCCCGCGAAAATCAGATAAGGCTGCAAGCCGGTTATTTTAGCACGTTTTATTAGTGACCCTACACAGTATGCACTACTCGATTAATCTAGTACAAATAGATGAACGTGGAGCATGTTGGTTTCCTGTTCAGACCGGTCGATTAGAGAAGTTTAGGTTTACCCATTGTCGGAAAAAAGAAATATTACAAGTTTGAATTAGTTTTTAAAAATCGGTCTGCTAATACTCACATGCATGTGAAAGGTGTGAGTTAGGAAAGAGTATCCACAAAAGGTCCAAAGCAAACGTCTAAAAACAGAAGTTTTCTTGTTGCCATCACCTAGGTTTTCTAATGCGCTTTCCCTCAGACCAGGTGCTATCAAGGCAGAGCTAGCTTCTCAGGAGCCCCCATCCCGTACAGTACGGAAGACACCCCGCTTTCACGGCGAGCTTGTACTACTACTCCTTGGTGAAAGTGCACTTACAGTGTGCGTTAGCACCGTAGCTTGGACCACGCGGTTCGAGAACTCGCGCTGCAGAAACCAGGCATCCAGGCAACCTGGATTCAATCTCTTTCCCATCCCGCTTGGTCAAGGATGAGCGTCGTACCGGCGTGCGGTCATGTATCATACTGCACAATATACTTTCGGTCGGGTACGAGTGAAATGCGAACAGCGAAGCACGTGACCTTCGATACATGCTCCCCAACCTAGAGGCAACTACGAGGGGTGTTCATAAAGTTCGTATTATTGTCACGAAGGAATAGAGATTCAGCAGTCAAACTCGAGTAGGAGTTGAGACTTTCTCTACTTGTTCGCCACCAAACGTTATCCACTTTTTCCAGCGACGCACCACATGCCGGAGGCAATTGTTATAGAACTCCTCCTTTTGAGTGTTCAAGAATCGCTCCACTTCAACAATCACTTGATCGCCGTCCTGGACATGCTTTCCTCTTATTTGGCCACACTGGAAGCGTCTGCGCCATTTAACTAAAATGTCATAAACGGGGGCGTTGTCCCCGAACAACGCTCCCAGAGTGGAATGAATATCCTTGGCATTGCTTCCCTTCAAATTAAAAATTAAAAAAAAACGGATCACTCCATGTGCTTGGCACCGACGGGTGGTGGCAGTTTTGTTTCCACTCCCTAGCGGTGTTCCGAGCTACTATAGCATGCAATGTTCATACTGTGCGGAAACTAGAGGGACGCGCGCTTACGTTGATGCCTGTTTTGCTCCATCTGTTTCAATTTTTTGTGCCGACAATACGAACTTTATGAACGTCCCTCGTAGGAACTGATAAAACGGGAAAGTAGAGAGAGAGAGGGGGGGGGGGCTACGACGGTGTGTACATTGGAGTAAGCAGGCACCCTCGCAGCGCCCTTTCTACGCCACAGTGTATCAATAATTAGTTGCCCCTACGTGACGCAGCGTGTATCGAAAGGTCACGCGCTCCGCTGTCCGTATTTCATTTGTAGTCGATAGTAAAGTCTTTGCCAGAAGTTTCAGGCCCACCACGCGCGTGGCCAGAACGGGCTCAGTTTTCATACGGTGGCTCTGCTACTGTCGGCACTCGCTGGATGCGAGGGTTTTGAGAGCACTCTCACAGCAAAAGTGCGCCAACGATAGCGGCGCCTCCATATGGGAGCGAGCCCGGTCCGGCCACGCTCGCAGTGGGTTCGAAACTTTCTACAAAGACTGCGCGTTAATCAACTCGCGAATACACACGCTTCACTGGCTAAATTGTTCCTCTATAGCGTTGGAATGATGGCGACATATTTCAAGGGCAGACCGAGCTACCGCCGTATTATCATTCACAACCCCAAACTTGTTGTTGGTTTGCCTGAAAAGCAGGCTTTGCCTTTATAAGACTTGGCTTGCGGGAAAACGTCTTTGCTGTAGGGGAGAAGAACAATGACAAGGTCAAAGACATAGACGCTCTAGAAATCCCCGTAACTCCACTTCATCGCAGCGAATTCGGGAGGGCAGTCACCGTAATCTACGAAGGAATGTTGGCAAATAACAAAAACGAATTTTTTTATTAAAAATATAAAGATCGCGACGTGGCACTGAGCATCCTGTTTCCCACGCTCGCTTTATGTTGTGTGCCATTTCGCAAGACTAATACTTAGGTAGACACGGTTTCCAGTTTCTGTCATTCACTAAGGTTGTTTTTATGTATCGCAGGTATTGGCTCTCCGGGTGCCTTGCGGGGAAATTTACGCTAGGACATATTTGCGAGTGAACTTGTGGGACTTTGTGTTTGCTTTCGTTCAAACTCATCTATAAATAAACGTTTTTATTCATTTCAACAGTAGAAACTTTTCAGACCTAGAATTACAGCACACATTGAAAGGTTAGCATTATTAATGGACGGCGAAACATGACAGCTGTCCATCCGTTTTTGTTTCTATTAATAATCTTCTTTTTTTTTTTCGCCGATCTAAAACAAATTACGCTAAGTAGCTCTGTGGCTATCGAAACAGGTTGATACATTCTCCTTAATTACCCTAAATTATTAGCTTGTAATCCCGTGTTTACGGTGATTTTGTCATTCTTAAGATGTACAGTGCTCACCAAACGTATGCGGAACACGCGTACGGTGTCTTATTTTATGAGGACGCTATCTTGGTGGCATCCGAACAAATGCTCCGTGACGTAGCGCTCAATAGTACAGCCCGAGCATGGGAGGTCCAGGGCTGAAATCGCGACTGGACCATATACACAACAGCAATTTTGCTGGCCGGTAGATCAATTGTTATTGCTGCCCCCTCGCACGTTGCTGCACATGTGGCTGTCGAAAGTATCAGTTACTTAATGAATCATTCAGCAAAAACATGAAATGACTACAAGCAGTGTGGTGAATGAAAAGCGATATGATATAAATTGTGATTTGAATCATGATGCAAATCGTCATTTAATTCAGATGAATTTTTCTATGATGATTTAAATCAAATCATTCCTGCAAAAATAATCTCCTTTTTTACCGTTCGTTTATTATTTGATTTGTTCTATGTGCATTTTTTGTATTTAAATCGAAGAATCATCAAGCAAGGAAGATATATAAGGCAGAACACGAGCGAAAAGAAGTTATCTTCTGATCGAATCGGGGAGTTAAGCTTTCGCTCAACCTTCCACTACGTTCGTTTGAGACGTAACGGCCTATTTCAACAAGATCACCACACAAAAGAAAGAAACGAAAATGATAAACAATATTTTATTACAAAAAGAAAAAAATCAAGTGAACTTTTTTTTTCATCTTCATCTCACTAAAAATAATCACGTTGTTTTCGGTCAAGTATGGCGGAAATTCTAGAAGAAGAAAAAAAAGATTCTTATTAGACCGATATCGCTAAGCATTTCATGCATGCGTGACACCGCCATAAGTGTAGCTCACAGGAGACAGGCGCCATTGCACAAGATGGCTCGTGCCGTCTCGTGCTGGGCTAGCGCAGAGCTCCAGCGGGGTTGTAGCGCGAGCAGAAAAAGTATACAGTTTCCAAGATCAATGCCGGCAGTGGGGGCGTAACAAAACTGACTGGTGAGGTCAGTCTACTAAACTCTACTTTACATTTAAAGTAATTCTTCTCTCGCATCGTTATTAGTGATCGGACGAATCGATCAGTCAATCCGCTACGTTGAAAACTACATCCAGTGATAAACAATCACGATATTTAGCTAGAGTGATTGAAATCAAATTAATATGACTTGAATAAAAAAATCTGAATTATTTTATTTTATTTTTAATCATGATTTTTTTTTTTTATTTTGCCTGCAAGTGTTGCGCTTCGGGGTTGGAATGATTCCGGAATCACTGCGCTTTTCCGCGACCCCGGAATGGAATGCGAATGAAATGGCGGCAGTGCTGGGAGAAATGAATTGGAAACAGAATTAGATTCCTTTTGCCCGGAATGGAGTGGGAATGAAATGGGCTCGATTCTTATGCGAGCTATGTCGATCTTCAGCTAGGCCTACGACCCGCTGGCGCAACACTAGCGCTCGGTCAAGGCGGCTCTTGAAACGGCGCACGGAAAGTCGGGGCAGGTAAACGCAGCGTCGCTTCTGACAGCGTACTCGCAGTGCTGTTATGCAGGTATTCGAAGCAGACTGCGAGATAGCGTTTTCGGCGCAACAAACTAACTAGACATTTTTAAGGCCTCATCAATCAAACAGGCTGGTCATTTATCTACAAGAAGTTAAGGGCATACGGACCGTTTGCGAAAAAAGATGGGTGGTTTTCATTTTTGCCGTCCGTAGCGAGCCTTTTAATCTGGGGTCACACTGCATATACATCATACAAAAGAGTCTACCAGACATCAGTCATCTCGATATTCGTGGTTCGAATGCCACGTGAGAAGTTTCTTCTTTAACTCGTTGCCATGCGGCATTCGAAGCACGGCTCTTGGGATGACTTGCGTTCGAATCTGCTTGCAGGCTGTCTTTTGTGTGATGTATAAGCAGTGCGACCCCGGCTTTACGCTTCTTCGCGCGATCGATGTCTGCAGTGTCACCCAGTGCCAGCAAACGCTTTGTGCTATGACCGTTCGGCTTAGTAGGATCAGTGCTTTGGGGATGAATTGGATAACGTCAGCTTTATGCTGCTTTTGCCGGTAGCAGAACACGGTAGTCAAGAGTCATTTTCACGTTTAGAAATTAGAGGAATGGAAGGAAACTGTTCAGTGATTCCAGGAGTGGGAATGGGCCTATACTTTGTCTCATCCTACGATGAACTAAAGGCCAAAGCCACGGGCCGCCAGGCCCAATCACGTTCCACGTTAAGCTCCGTCATGCCTAACATTGATTAGTGGTGGACGAATAAAGCTCCGAACCAAAGAGCGCTGCATCATTTCAACTGCTTCGACACTGCAAACAGCCTGTCTGTCAGGACTTTCTTTGCAATGTAAAATTTATTAGTCACCCAGGGCTATTCTTTTTGAACAGCTGTCCGTCCATCTCCCCCAGTGATCCGAGACGCGGGCACCGATACGCGTGTCGAAGCGAAATACCATGCAATTTCTAAATGGCTCGTTATTGGACATGGCGCTCCGTAGCTTTTGCCTTTAGTCCATCGTAGGATAAGACGAAGTATAGTGTCGTAATCCTTAGAAGTTGAAATCAGTGAAATTATCGAAAACTCGAATTCTCAGAATGGAGTTGGAACGAAAGGGGGTGCTCGTTCCGTAACACAGATGCCCACTTATTGAGCCATAAGATTATGTATGTTTTCAATAATCATCTATTCACTTTCGTGGAAGAGGGCGGCTATAAGCGTAGGTCACCCGCACGGCAAAAATGCTGCGATGTCCTCGGACTACACTTCGTTTCAACTTAAAAACAACCACCCCCCCCCCATCAAAAAAATTTTTTTTTTTAAGTGGCGATTTAATTTGGTTTTAGAAGACTACACAATCAATATTTTTCTACAGCGTCACATATGATTTTAATAGAGTAAAAAAAAACGAAGTCGAACCTAGACTGGGGAGGAAGAAAAGGGTAGAGGAGGGGAGTGTTGCCGGAAGTCACGTGGCAACACCCAACAGCGTTTTATTTTTATTTTATTTCTTAGTTCTTTCGGTCGTGCGAAGCAGACGAAAAACGCTCACGTCGTACGCCGCACGTCGCACGAAACACGCCAAAGTCAAGTACTTCGTGCTTGACGTCTACGCGTTTTACAAGCTCTTACCAATTCGTGTTCGTAAGACGAGCGATGTGTTCAGCCAGGAGAAAGAGCAACGACTTGGCGACGTCTTCGTGGGAATCAGCTTGGTGGCCGGGCGTGCCGTACAGAATAAATCCTAACTGTTTTGATCAGTAAACGATATCTCTTTCGAAGCTAGACAGATTCGCCGGTACAACGAACAACAGTTCTAAAGTAGAGGTCCCACGCCACCCGTCCGCCGCCATCGCCTAGTCCGCTTCGTTCAGCCGTCCAGCCCGCGACTCCCGCGGTACGATGCCATGTTGAAAATTACACAGAATGCACAGAGTGCTTCGGTTCTCTGTTCAAAAATTTTTTTCGCTCAACGTATTTGCATTTTTTTAAGAAACCACAAAAAATGGGTATGATATTTGTTTTTAATTTTTAATATTGCGTTGTGCTTTCAATGATTAAGGACTTTGGTTATATTTGTTGTGTGTGTGTCTAAACCATAGAAAACGGCACATGACCACGGAGAAGAGAGTGAGCGCGACTGAAACCGGTCAGTTCTCAATCGGTGGTTTTCGGGAGGAAAGGAAACGAATTACGAGCTGCAAATTGTGTTTTGGGTAGTTCGGCACTCATATGTCATGTACAAATAAAAAACTTGGCTAACCTAAATAGACCTCCCTAGTCAGCATGGACCATTGTACTCTACGTCATGGATGTTTTTCGACTGCCGTCAAGATAGCGTTGCCGTGAGATTTCCGTTTTCATGTTGCGAATAAGTTGTGTGAGCACTGAACTTCATTGCCAATAGCACGGGACATGAAACACAAACACTGGCTACCCGGAAAGCTTCTACCTTGCCAGCACACACGCTTGTAACAGAAAATATGAGAAATGTAGTCTCAGTATTAGTAAATCGACTTGCAGGTCTGTCAAAGGGAAACCCTTAACAGGATTCAACATTATTAAGGTAACAGGGCTAAAGGTTATTAGCGTAACTTACGGGTGCTACAGCGTCTCCAGCAAAAATGCTCGTGGAACAAGCCGACCTCGGATATTTACTCCTTTAATACAGGTATTATTTTCTTCAAAGGCTCGTAAACCAGAAATAGACCCCTTTCCAAAGACTGCCCTCCGTTGGCAGCAGTGGAGTCCCTCTACAATGTCGGGAACTTCAAACCGCAACATTACGGCACACTTTGTGCAGTTAGGATTGATTAGAAGGCAAAAACAGCCCCACAGAAAAAGGTGATGAGCGCAGTGACGTTGCACTTTTGACACTGTTTGATTGGCTCGTCGTCTCCCGTTGGCCTGGCTCCGACGTTGGCTATCTTATGGAATGACTTGAACGTTCCTCGATGCCAGTTGTTCCGCCATTATGCAATGGTTCCGACCTTCTAATAATCGGCACGTCACTATCACTATCGAAAGGAGTCTATATCAACGGTCCTTGGCTTCGTGGTCCTAGCCCCACTGCAGATCATCCTGTGGTTGTTTGAATCTGACTGATGCCAGAAAGTACTTCGGAAAACAAATTCCATATTCTTATTGTGAGTACGAAGAGCGCCTTTCCACAAGAGTTCGGCCGCGTACGGTCAGTCATTGATCCCAGCGTCTGCCCACTGGACTCAACTGCCGCGGAAAACACAGCAGCTCTCAAACGCCATCCGCGTTCCTCTCCTTCCAAACTTGTTCGAGAGTTCGTTTTATAGGAAAAAACTTGGACCCGTTCACCTCCTCATTTTGCGACGATCACCAAACCTCGCAATTTTCTCCAGGAGGATGCTTTGACGCAGCTGCCAGACAGAGCGTGCCATCCTAAAGCGAAACGCACACAGGCTCACGCAACACTTTAGGGAGAAAGCTCGAGGGGAAAAGAAGCGACAAGAACCCGGGGGACTACAACTTCCACGTTTAAGCATCATTTTTCACGGTAACAAGTGTACGCACTATCCTTAACACCCAAGGATGTGCGACTTCAGTCCTCCCCCCCCCTTCCCTCTCTCCCTCCAGCACCCTTGCTCTCGCTTATCTAAAGCGTATGTTTCCGCAGCACAGCGTAGTCTTTGTCGAAGCCGCTCCATGGAACGCCCAGCTCTCCCTTCTCCGCCCTCACACGCTGCCCAAACTGGGAAACGAAAGAAAGCGCACACTTTCCCCTCGTCGCGAGCAATTAATTACAACAAACCTCTCAATTAGACGGCGTTTATTACGAGGCGCTCGCGGAGAGGCTCTATAATTAAATCGCTCCAGCACTCGAGCTAGACCGTGCCAGCAAGGACGGCGAACAACGGAGCCCCTTCCTCCTTCGTTTCCTGGCCCCCTTCTACTTTCTTCATCCTCCAGTGTCCTTAGGGCGCCTCATCTCATCTTTCTTTTGATTCTTCTTCTTCCCTTCTTCTCCGTGTCCTTCTTCTCAAGTTTTAGCGCCGCATCTGCGCGCTGACGCGGTAATTAGAAAATTCAACTTTCTATAAAAGGGGTGGCAAAAATGAGTTTACGCCAAAGAAGGAACACTCTCTCGAACACGTATACGACGTGAGCCCGCGCGCGCACGCCTTCGTGCAACAGAGGCGAGCCGTGGGACGCGGACCGAAAAAAGGAGGGAAGGAGGGCGACTCATCATAATTTGTCGTCCCCGCTCAGGCGCGCGCGCGCGCGCGCGCAATATAATTAGCCCGATTTCAGCTCTTAACCGAATTAACAGCGCGTTCGTCGCGCTCATCTCGCAAATGAGGCCCTCGCGGCGGCGTCCTTCGGCCCGGTCGTTTCCCCTTCGCCGAGAGGCGCATCCTTTTCTTACGCCGCTACTCTAATTACACGTCTTGTACGCTCAGATTGGATTGGATCGGAACGGGCTCGGGCACGTGTTCGTGTGGACGGGCCTGCCTACAACAGCACTTTCGAAGAACTGCGGCCCTCCGGCCTCCTTTATGGCTGCTTCGCGCTCGCGGGCGTAAAGGAGCAGCGCGCCTCAACTTCCAACTTTGAAAAGGACGCGAGGCGATAAATAATAATGGGGCCAGTGGAAGGAGCCGATCAGGCAAAAAGAAAAAAATTTGGAAGCATCGAGAACGAACCTCATCTGTAAGGTCTACCGGTGGCTCTCCTGTCGGAGTTGGACGTGAATTTCGATTAGCGTAGAAAGTGGCGGTCGCCGCCCCTGCGAATAGTGGCGTATGAAACACAGAAAAAAAATCAAGCACCGCTAGTCATATTTATTTATATAAATATCTAGAATATATTATCGTACATACTATTACTTTCGAAATTCTCTTACTTCCACCAAACAGCCGTCCAAACATGTGCTCTTGTATGCCACGTATTTATATGAAGCTCAAACTTGGATGGGAATGTTGAGAATGTTTATTGTATATTATTTCATAGCTTATTGTATATTATTTTATAGCTTTATTTTCAGGCACATTTGAGGAGAAAACAAACGTATTTACTTCAGAATACTTATGTACTTACAAGGATTTCGGAGCGATATTACAGCGATAGCTGTTAGTGGGACACTTCGCGGTTTCGCGACGCCGACCGCACTCCATATCGACGCCGGCCACTTTCGGCACTCCGCCAAAAGATTCCACGGGCCGCTGATAACAAGATAACATGCATGTTCATGCATGGTAGCAAAATAACATGCATGGTCAGTAAAACAGTCCCCGCCGGGCAATCTGGCAGTGCACTGGGATAGGTGCCCATGCGACCCAGAATTAGCACCAAACAACAAAATTCTCGGGCAGATAAAACTACCTTAGAATTTTACGATGCATCCTGTATCAAATGGCAAGAAGAAAGCAAGTGCGTTAGTGCTTCGTGAATGCACCTGACAGACACAAAGTTTTACTTTCTAAACGAATAGTCAGAATTATGGTATTAATAGCGTGTGTTTGTTTCAATAAACCTTCATTTGAGAGTGCACTTCGTCTTATCTACTTCCTTGTCCCTGTTCATTCGGCGTTCTTCGTTTAGCACGTGTGACTGTTTGTACCAAAGTGACGTACGCAAACACGCTCCCCGCTTACGCAGACACCTGAAATGCTACCTACTTAATACAACCTCATTGGTTCCAAAATGCTATGGAATTTTCGTCCGGTGTGTTACTCGACTTAATAGGAAACGCCTATGCGGACTCTATGGTGCGCGCTCGCACCTTTACCGTTCATTCAGTCCACCTGCTCCGAAATGACCCCTTAAACCGGGATGACACTGCTCTTATACATCATACAAAAGACAGTCTTTCAGACATCAGTCACCGCAATATCCGTGGTTCGAATGCCGCGTGGCAGATTTCTCTTTGATCTCATTGCCATGCGGCATTTGAAGCACAAGTCTCGTGGTGACTCTCGTTCGAATTCGTATGCAGACTGTCTTTTGTAGGATGTATACGCAGTGTGACACCCTCGGCATTGCGGCAGTGTTGTAGGCGTTTCCGAAAACAAGTAACGAAATGCGTTACTCGTTACTTGCAAAATAAAGGAACACGGTACTGACCTACGTTAATTACCTCAAAATAAAAGGAACGCGGTACCGTTACCGATAAAAAGTAACGCACGTTACTTTTGCGATACTTTTTATTTATAAATTGACGTTAACAGCGTATTTTTCGGCGACAGCATTTTTGGACACCGGGACAAAGGGCGTGGAGGTTGGGGTTTTTCTAAAGTGTGACTTTTTTTTTTGCGCAGGGAATAGACAGGCGAAATTTTAAAGGTGTCTGGAATGAGTTTAATAATTGACTTCTCACCTGTACTTCGTTTCAGCCTAAGTCCAAACGCAGCCGACGATACGAGCTAATGGGACCAATCAAGCAGGTCTGATTGGTCCCATCAGCTCGTAGCGGTCGGCTGTGTCCGGACTGAAGCTGAAACGAAGTATAGAAACTCGAAAAAAATTTGTGTACTTTTTTCAGATTTTGTGAAGAAGATGTAACGAGTAACGAAACTACGTTACCCGTTACTTGAAATAAGTAACGTAGGTACGTTACCCGTTACTGTTTCGAAAATATAACGAGTAAGTCACTACGTTACCGAACAAAGTAACTTGTTACCGGTAGCGCTGTTGCTTGTAAACGGGTTACCGCCGACACTGCTTTACAAGTTGCGTAAATGTTTACCTTTTATTTATTTATTTTTTATGCAATGTCACGTCATAGCTGACACTATGACGTGACATTGCATATCAGTCACGTTGCACAGTGACGCCACACGACCTAATGACCTCATGTGATGTCATGACGTCACATGACACCATGACGGCACGTAGAAACAAACGTGAGACTGCTGACAATGGAAACAGTAACAACAAAGCGTTTTCGCTAATTATGTCAGAAAGGTTCTCGGGCGATAAAACGAATAAAGCTAGGCGGGTGCTAAGCCGGCGAAACCACGGAAGTAGAATGGACCTTTTGGCGAATATGTGCTGCCACCTATGGGGCGATGGGCGAACCTGAGGCGCACTGGGCTGGAGAGTATTTGTAGAGAAAACAACGTGCACGTTAGGTTTCTTGTGTGCTACCGGTTCGTTTTCTTTTTGGTTCTTCGAGGGGTCAGAATTGTCAACTCTCCTGACTGCACGAATCCAGGCTTCCCGCTTAACGGGATGAAGCTTATCATACGGAAAGCGAAACAAGCTAGTTCCACAACCCGGGCGATAATAGTTCCGACAGCCGAAGGCTACACAGTTCACCGGCATGATTGCGGTGCACGTCGTAATCTAGAACGGGCGTCGTCAGTACGATGACTCGTGCTCACCTTGTTCGCAACATCAAAACTTGAATCTCGACTCTCAATGGTCTTATTTTTCTTCTTCTTCCAACACGCCCAAAGTCGAGAAATGCATAATGGCGGATTGTTTGGACGTCTGGAACTAGATACTCTCGAACCCAGGCGCATCAAATACTCCGCGCATGCGCACCGCGTATTTCTACAAAAGGTCCATTAGGTGGAGCTGCACGCTTGAAACTTAAAAGCGCCATTTTGGAAGTGCTTTTTAGTGACCACAAGGCGGTGTTAGTTTTGTGTCCAATAAGATTGCATAAGACGTTCAGGCAGCCACACCAACGACAGGGTACGGTTCATGCATACGCATGCCGTTTCGTCGCTCACTGGATTTCAAACTTGGGCGCGCGATTTTGGAAGTGTTCTTCAATTACTACAAGACAGTCCTGGAGTTTGTGTCCAATAAAATTGTCTCACAGGTTCTCGAAATCCTCTCTAGTTAATATACCCTCATTGGTTCAAAACGATATGGAATTTTCGTCCGGTGTGTTACTCGATTCAATACGAAACGCCTATGCGGACTCTATGGTGCGCGCTCGCACCTTTACCGTTCATTCAGTCCATCTGCTCCGAAATGGCACCTTAGCGGCTCCGACGTCCCACCTCAGCTGTCGCTGTGTTTCACCTTACGGGTTGCGTAGGAGTTTACCAAATCTTTGTTTTGTTTACCCGTGAGGTTTCTAAATTTGTCGAACGACGTCACGTGATCCTAGATTAGACAACAATAAAAACATCTACGAGCAGGAAAGGAGGAGTTAAGCGCCCTCGAAAACGTCCCGTTTGCCGTAGGCCTTCATGAAGTTAGGAAATCTGCATATATCCGCATAGTGGGGACGCGCAACCATATCCGCCGGCGTGATGCGTGCGCAAACGCCGAACAAACGACAATTACGGGCTAGGTGGGTGACGTCATGCCCGCGTGGAAGCAGGAAACCCTTTTTTCCGAACGGTGCGAAGGGCGGCCCAAGTCGGCGGCCGCACGTTCCACCTCGAGCCCCCGCGTGGTCGAGGCGACCCCCCGCGAGTTTTCGGGAAAAGCAAAAGAAGCCGATTCCCTCGGCCCAGGGTGTAATGAGCCGATGCGCGCGCTCATTAAGAGAGAAACAGTTGCTGGAGCGCCACCGCACGGGCTCTGCCGCGGGATTACGAACGGAGATCCCGTCCTCCCCCGCGCGAAATGTAATTTATACGTGGACAAAGACGCCTAATAAACTGGAGCGAAACGCTGCTCTCGCCCTATGTAAATGAGTAAGCAGAATTAATTGCCAATTGAGCCTGTCCCCCCTTTCCCCCCGTCTTTGGAGCGGGCCTCATCCGGTCGCTACGGGCTCGGTCTGGGAGATTAAAGGGGGAAATCAGGCGGGCGTCGGCAGACGTGCTCGAGGCCTCGCCAACGACGCCTCGTAATGCCCCTCGGACACCACCCGGGGTCTCGGGGCTCCGGACACCGCGACACCCGCTGAGCCCCCGTGCACCGGAGCTGCGCGCTCCAGGAGCAGCCCTGTACAGGAAGGCGGCTTTGGGTTGCCGACGGCGCGGTGTTCGTTCCCCACTTACCGCGCTCTTCCGTGGTCGGCTTCGACGCCGCAGGGTGGTCCGAGGGGAAGGGGAGGTACTTTATCGTCGTTAATAAGATCGTCGTTATCATCCTCTTTGTGCATAGCGGTGTCGGTTTGTTGGCTGCTGTGCGAGTTGACTCGGATGCGGCATTCTGACCATTGCCGATTGTTGCGATCAATTGAAGGGTAACAGCGGATGACCATAGATAAGGTAGTTTGACCTTGAAATATGATTTCAGCTTGGATGTTGATCATGCGCAACGTCATTCTTATTCTTCCGGTGTTCATTTAAACTTTTAAAATAGCTGGTTGTGCTACGTTACCATCTGTCGTCAGTCATGAACCATCAAAATTCTTTCGTATGCGCTGGATGACGGCCTTAAAGTAAAATTTGCAAGGTCCTTTTTTTTAATAACAAACATGTTGATCAACTTTGATGGAAACGTCAAGCAGTTTACCTACGCCGATTTTTCGGGGCTTTACGAAATCAAGTCACAATATACAACGAGGTCAATGGCCTTCAACAATGATGCGAGCGCCGCGGTACGAACTTATATGGACCAGGTTTTGGAACATGGGTCGTGTTTAATGACCCTGTAGGTGTGACGTCACTGCTCCAAACAAACTGTTGATAGGGGTGTTGCTATGGACGAATACACGGGAGTGAATTTCGTTCCAAAAGAATCATCGTTCAGAAATCGGACGTGGAATTTAAACGTCTAAAAATAATAGATATATAGGAAGCTTAGACGTCATACTTACCACGACAGACGTTTGCCGAGAATCAGCTGTTTCTAAAATATTTGCGACGGCAACTTCCGGTCCTCGAGACGTCTCGAGATGCCTGTTGCAGACGACGAGCGCATGACGAATGCACACTGAAAGACTGGCGTATGTCGTCTGGAACAGTTTGAATCGTTTGCATAATTATACGATGTTGATCTTGTATTTATTGAAAACACGACAGGTCTAAGAAAACTCGTCATATTTATAAAAGCTAATTGTATTTGCGTGCGATTCAAAATAATGACTGTCGAAAATCATCACACTTATAGAGATATGCTATAAATACAACGAAAAAAGAGTTTAAAACATGATATCAAAGCAGCGTCAGACCCTCTTTTATAATTTGCAGTTGACGTGCATTTTAATGAAGCAGAATTTTTTTTTTTTTTTTTTTTTACTCTGACATATTGGTTTGATTCTCCGAACTTCGCTTTTCTGGCTCGCAATATGGGTGTCTGTTTCGTGCATGTTTGTAACCATCACACCGAGAAAAAATCCTAGTAATTTTCCCGTTTTCTGTAAGACCCCAAATAGCGAAAGGGCTAGATAAAAACACCAGGTAAGTTTTATTTTTGTCACAGACTGTTCGTTCGATCGATCATACAGATATGCACTGAAGCAATTTCTGTAACTACAGAACTCCTTGAAACGTGTGCTGGCTGCACTTCGACGTTGGTATACTTCACGTCGTACGTGATTCGGCTTCGCAGTGTTTTCACCCTTCTCAAATATAGCGGAAGCCTCCACGGGCAGCCGTTCGCGCGCTCGCGCACCTCAAGCGTCCATCAAAGCTGTGCACGGGCGCTCTTCCAAAATCACACAGAACGTTGACCCCGAGAAGAGAAGTTTCGTCGCTCATCACCAACTTTATTTAACACAGTCGCATACTCCTCAGAAAGAACCACTGAACACGCGAAGCCATCTTGTCGTCTGCTAGCAAGGCAAAACCGGTTGTGATACTTTATCGCGGGCTTTTGTCATTGCTTTATGGTACTGAGAGGATAAAAAAAGTATTCATGATTGTATATTGAGCAGACACAATGCTTACAAAAATTATTCACTTTTTTATCAGACAAATTTTAACCTCACGTCGAGCTCCCAGGCATTTGTCTATAACAACGTCCCTCGTAATGATGAGGATTTTAACCCGAGACTGAAACAGGAGGAGGAACACTTTTTTTTTTTACAGTGGAAGAGAAAGTAACAGGGACAGACAACGTCTCTACGTCTCAATGTCTCAAATCTCATGCTCATCTCCCAAGCCTTGAGTCACGACGCAAAGTTGCCAGGCTTTGTCTTTTTCACAAATTAGATTTCACATCAGTCGACAATTCTGTTATCATACCAGCTCACCGAGTTTCAGACAGGGGCGGATTTATGGGTCAGGCCTGGGGAAAGGGGGGGGGCGATCGGCGTTCGGCTGGCCTGGGGGGGGAGGGGGGGGGAGTCTGCTGAGATATGACGTTACGGGCGAAACGTTGCCCAGAACTATTTTGTTGACCCAATATTTGCTATGTCACCAAAAAATAAACTTTTGGCTGGTGTATATCAATGATTTTATGTGAAAAAATTTGACATTCGAAAGCTTAGGGAGGGGGGGGGGTTCAGACTGCATTAGTCCCCCCCCTCCCCTAAATCCGCCCCTGCTTTCAGACAGCATTAGTCATGAAAAAGCAGTTGATCCTTTATGTGCTCGAACATCTGCCCATCTCTGGTCGTTTTTTCTTCAGACAGAATGGGACTGGAATGATCTGCCCGCCGACGCCGTGCACCACTCCAACCCCGTTGATTTCAAGACAGCCATTGTGTACACCATCGACTGAAGAGCCATCCTCATTAATACCCCTTGTAAAACACGGGGCATTTGAGGTGTAATAAATAAATAAATACATGACGCTGTGCTCCAAAAAACATGGCGCTGTGCTCTATACAAAAAATTGGTAAACACTTACGCTACCCGTAATGTGAAACACTGCGACAGCTGAGGTGGTGTCATATCGGAACGGATACACTGAATAAACGGTAAAGGCGCGAGCGCGCACCGTAGAGTCCGCATGGGCGTTTCGTATTAAACCGAGTAACACACCGGACGAAAATTCCATAGCGTTTTGGAACCAATGAGGGTACATTAAATAAAGAGCATTTTGTAAACCCGTTCAACAATTTTACTGGAACACAAACTAGGACTGACTTGCGGTAGTTGAAGAACACTTCTAAAATCGCGCACTCAAGTTTAAAATCCAGGGAACGACGGAACTGCATGTGTATGCATGAACCGTTCCCTGTCGATGTGGCTGCCTGAACGTCTTATAAGGATAAGGATAAGGATAGAGTTTATTTTCAATCAAAAACCGGCAAACAATCCAGCCCGCTTAAGCGTAGAACGCTTGTATGCGGGACATGGCAGTAATTATTTTTATATAGTAGACATAAATATAATTCATAATTAAATGAATCACAAGCACATACGGCACTTAACAACCTAATGATTAGGATAAAAAAGTACAAAAATAGTACAGGCAGCTACGAGAGTTCACGTGCTATTAACCAAATTCAACGCGAAATGCAACAACAGATGCAACAATGAAAAACAATCAGTCAGTGGTAACGAACTAATAACAAGTCTATGCGATAAGTAACATCGAATGCAATAATAAACTCAGTCAGTGGTAACCGAAGAAACATCAAACAAACAATTCCACAAATCAGTATCTACGTACATCTTTTATCGATCACTACATCACTAGACAGAAAAACACCACTCTTTTATCTTCTTGTTCATCTGCTTCTTGGATGATAGGTTAAGGAGATCTTTAGGTAAGTTGTTAAATATCTCAGGAACATAATACCTGTCTTTGTTTTTTTCCGTAGTTCGTATATATTTTTGGAATGGCATAGGTTTCTGTGTGTCGGAGTGTTTTTATTATGTTTGGTATGTCTCTGAACTCACTGGAGAAATAGTGGCTGGTTAAAACAACAAATTTAAATACATTTTCGAAAGATAATATTCCAACTGCATTCATTCTTTCATCAGTTTCAAGAGGCTCATATTTAGACCCATATACTATATTATTAACACATCTATTTATGATATTATCGATTTTGTGTTGTTTGTATTTAGCGCATGTTCCGTATATTGTAATACCGTAACGGAGTGCAGATTCCCCCAATGAAAGATACAGCTCCCTCCTCAAATTGATGTCACATCCACATCTCAGCTTATAAAGATATGCTGAGACAACACGAAGTTTTTGTGTAATTTGTTCAATGTGATTACCCCATTAACATGTTCGTCGAAATGCAGACCAATATAGGGTGTTGTTTTAACATTTTCCATTCTTTGGCAGTTGCACTGATGACACTGTCGATCATGAAGAAAAATAGGAACATCAAATGGAACATGATTATGAGGGTTTCTAAAGCACATCAGTTTAGTTTTGTCGCTATTGACAAAAATATAATTATTTTTAAACCAACTCATTAATTCCACTATATCACATTGAAAAATCGAAGCAGCAAGATTATATTGTTCGTGTGGTAGTATTAAGGCTGTGTCATCTGCGCATTGGAATAGATTTGATTTAAGGTTCAGATTACCTATCCCGTTAATATAAATGTTAAAGAGTAAAGGACCCAGAGTTGATCCCTGTGGATCAACTCTGGGTCCTTTATTTCTATTGGACACAAACTAACACCGCCTTGCGGTCACTGAAGAACGATTTCAAAATCACGCACACAAGTTTCAAGCACGGAGCTCCACCTAATTTCACGCCCGTGGTTTCGCCGGCTTAACACCCACCTAGCTTTATCCGTTTCATCGCCCGAGAACCTTTCTATCATAATTAGCTAAAATGCTTTGTTTTTATTGTGTCCATTATCAGCAGTCTCATGCTTACGTTTGTACGTGCCGTCATGGTGTCACGTGACGACGTATTGTCACGTGGCGTCTGAATGTCACGTGACGTCACAGTGTCACGTGGCGTCATGAGATCACGTGACGTCATTAAGTCGCGTGGCGTCAGTGTGCAACGGGACCTGACTTTACAATGCCACGTCATGGTGTCAGCTGACGACAGGTAACAGGTAACGTCTTAATGCAATTTAGGCAAACTTTGCAGGCGTGCTGGACAGAATTAACGATCGTTTATTTCGTCCAGCTCGCCTGCAACTTTGCATTAATTGAATTAACATTGTAACCTTAAAATGCTGGCCCTTCACCCTTGTTGGTGTTAGACTGGTGGCAGCTGATAAAACCCGTTTGCTTTACTGACGTCTAACTCCAGGTAAGCTCAGTCGGTAGAGAGCTCCACCTGGCGGACTTTTTCAGCGCGCACCAGTCACCTAGCTGTGTTTGGAGATTTGTGCTTTTCCTTTGTCGCCCCTGTTCTCCTTCTCCAAGGATCATTATCGTTTAGGTGACGTGATGCGCGTGTGACGTCAGTGTCGTGACGTCAATGTGGAATCTTTTGGCGGAGTGCCGAAGATGGCCCGCGTCGATATGGAGCGCGGTCGACGGTGCGAAACCCGCGAAGTGTCCCACTAACTACTATCGCAGTAAGAATTGTGCACAAGTCATGACCTATCTTTTGCCCCTCGCTTAACCAAGGAAGATGAAGTTATTAATCCCGTGCACATGCCTTGTGTTAGTTAGATTCGATCGATAGCACGGTTTGTTTGGAGTACAGCACCATGTTGTGACGTCTTCACTTAGGAGGTGAATTTCAGAGGTAAATATGCCCTATTTGCGTGCCGAATAGCCAGATCCAAATGCATTCCGACCTCAAATGTCGCTGAAAACGTTCGATTTTGCGAAGCTTCACCCGAATAAAACGAACTTGATCAAAACGAACAAGTGATCGAGTAAAACGAACAACTGATCGTTATGTTTGTCCCTTCCTTTTCCTCTGTCTCTGGGTTTTTGTAACTATGGACGTTCACCAGCTAGCCTGCCTCACAACTCTTATTTCTCTAACTGATTAAACATGTTGCTACCAGTCCGGCCAGTGGCGTGGTGCCGGGTTAAGGTTTTCTCTAGATCGGTTATCAAGAACAAACACCTCTGCGGTTAAGGCCATTATGCGCCGCATGTCACGTACATTTCGAAGTTCCCAAAGAAATTAAATTTGCAGCGTCAACATACACTTCCCAGAGATTGGCAAGAGTGATATCGCACTATACACGCTCTTGCACTCTACCATCGACCTTTTGCGTTAATTGCTGTTTAATATCGCAGCACCTTCGTACTCATATTATTTACATATTCTGAATAGTGTTATTTATTTCCTAAATTTTTGGATCGATTATGGCTTTTGTGGGTGATATCTGCTGTTGCAGAACCGAAGCCCTCGGGAACTTCCTCATTCTCGGCGTATAAAGACCTGTTTGAACTTTCGTTGACGGTAAAGTTGCAAAGTATGTGGCTCGTGCATTTACTAAGGTAAGGAACATGGTTAGAGTAAAACTTGAGAGTTAAAATTTTTTTAACCAGCTGCTTCTTAAACTTACATGTTCAAACACGACAATATGAGGCATTTTGTAACCCACTCGTTAGAGATAGCGTATAGCCTTGACTGAGATTTGTGTCACGTTTACTCGGGTCATATGATCAGAGTGCATTCACAACTAAAGGCAACAACCAAAACAACGTGTTCCATATTGGTAACTAAACAAGACACCAATTGATCAAATGCCCAAAAAATAAAACTTAAGAGTTAAAAGGAGTTTTACAATGGTGGCCCTCGTTCCGCGCAGGAGGTAAAGAGGCTACGTCGTTTAACGAAACGTCGGCCACACACCTAAAACTACCCCGGAGGCTTTTTCTTCTGCGGGTGAGGTGAAAGACCATCCACGTCGTTCCTAACCTGCCTGACTTTAACCATGCTTAAGCAGGAAAGCTTTTTTTTTCCTTTTTTTGTGCCTTGTTCTAAAATACTATAACCGTACCAAAATAATTTTATTTATTTTATTTTAGGATGATAAGCAGCCAACTCATTTGTCCCTGGACAGTCGCCTCATTGATTAGATTCGATCGCTAGCACTATCTTAGCATTAAAGTTATTGGCGAGGAGATCGAACTTTAGGGGCGCTATATGTTGAGCTTATTTTCCCCAGAGTTCTGCGTATACCAACACAAGGCATGTGCACTGGATCCATTACTTCATATTTTTCGATTGAGCGCGGGGCCAAGATTGGGACTGACTTGTGCACAATTTTAACGCGAAAGCATTAACTGTCTCATGGAGCGAAGCCGGTGAAGCCGTCGAAAAACGGCAACTAAATTCCCATTGGCTGGGCGTTGTCTGTAGCAGCGAAACGGCACCTAAAGTCCCATTGGCTGCGACGCGTCATGTGGCTCCATAGCAACGGCGTCATCGTTGCTAAGGGGGGGGGGACGAGGGTATGCGCTGGACTGACGTTAGGCCTATCGTTACGCTTTCAGGTTTAACGTCCTCAACCGGTACCCGCAGCTAGGGCAATGATGACGATGAGAAGACACGAGCACGCGCCGCGCCGAGCTTCGCGCACCGGCCACTGCCTCACCCTGCGGCGCAGCAGACACCAGCGAGCCTGGGCGGTCTGCCCGGCGCACCGCCGCACTCCCTGCCAGCGCTGCGGCCGCTTCTGCTCCTCTCGGCGTCGGGGAACATGGCGGCGCCTGACGCATCTATATCGTCGGCGGCCGCAACTTCGGCAGTAGCGAAACGTGACCGTCCACGCCGGTACACCGCAGACTAGCTAAGGAATCGGACATTAATAATAATAATAATAATAATAGTTTATTTACCATATACATGTATATATGGTGGGAGCTGGGGAAAAAAGCTTACAAGGAGCTTGACTGGTCCCCAGCCCCCTCACAGGAACACAGCGGTGTCAAAAATTATACAAAGCAAAAGAAGTCCACTAATGCAAAACAGGAATAAATTTAAAAAAAAAGGAAGAAAAAGCAAACACTGGGCCGAACATGCCAACTAGATATCAGCCACACACAACAATGAAGAAAATGGATTTGCAAAATACAAAAAGTGAACACGACATTATTTCAAAGAAAATATTCACGGATCTCACGTGGGGTTAAAGATACTATATCGACATTGGAATGCGAGAAAGTGTTGAGCAATGAAGGCAGGGTTCTTCGAATCATCTGAAGGCCGTAATCAGTACGCGATGTATCTATTATCCAAGGGTCAGGGTGACGAAGGGTATGTGTTTGCGGTTTTTTTCTGAGGAAGCCAAGTCGAAAAAGAAACTTTTACTCTCCGTATATTCTTGTTTATATTTCATGGCTAGTCTATATTTGTAATATTCATGTATTTTCATTATCCCCAGATTAGCAAAAATTAGGTCCGTATGAAAGTCATGGGGTACACTGCACACTAGTCTTATCGCCCTTTTTTGCAATAAAAATATTCTATAAAGATTTGTTTTTGTCGTGGTGCCCCATATTAGATGACAGTAGTTTAAATGTGATACAAATAAAGTGTTATACAAGAGCAACTTAACACTTTGCGGGAGGATTAAACGATGTCGATATAGCATTCCGATGACACCAGCTAGTTTTGAAATAATATAATCAATGTGCTGAGACCAAGACATGTGATTTGAAAACAATACACCTAGAGTCTTGAAAGTATTTACAATTTCTATGGGGGACGAGTATAGAACGATGTCACTCGATAGTGAAATATTCTGATTCTTAGGACTAAAAAGCATAGCTTTAGTTTTATTTTTATTCACTAAAAGATTATTTGACGAGGACCATGCCTCTAGCCTTCTCATTACGTCGTTTGCTATTGGGATGATATCATTACAGTTCCGAGTTGGTAAGAAAATACTGGTGTCATCGGCGTAAATGATAAATTTAGCCTGCGGCGCAATATTAATGATGTCGTTTATGTATATATTAAAAAGCAGTGGTCCAAGGATGCTACCCTGTGGTACCCCGGATTTTATAGGTTTTATATTAGAGACGTTACCACCGATATTGACATACTGACACCGATTATCGAGATATGATTTAATGAGGAGCGCTGTGTGTCCTCTTATACCGTAGATATGAAGTTTCTGAATAAGCAACTCGTGATTGATGAAATCAAATGCCTTCGTAAAATCTATAAATATGCCGAGTACTACATTCTTTTCTTCAAAATTGCGTAAAATAAATTCTTTTTGTTCTAACAAAGCTAGTTCTGTAGAACGTTTCTTTCTGAACCCAAACTGTGACTCTGTAAGAATATCATGCTTTTCAATAAATACGGTGAGGCGATTGTAGATAATTTTTTCTAGACCTTTTGAAAAAACTGGAAGAAGTGAGACAGGTCTGTAATTGTTTATATCATTTTTATCACCTTTTTTATGAAGTACTATGACTTTCGCCATTTGCATTTCTAGGAATATGGCCGTCTCAAGACAAAGGTTAAAAATATATTGAGCATCTACTAATAATGTCCAAAACGTATAAAACTGGGCGTATTTGTATGTCGTCAGCATCGCAGTATTACTGATGTTTACGCTGCGAAATACTGTTATTATCTTTTCTTCGGTGACTGGACTTAAATAAATAGTTTCTTCAACTCTTTTTTGTATGTAATTACGAGCGTCGGTTATGTCTGAAGTTGATACTAAATTTACAAAAAAGTCATTGAAAAGATTGGCAACAGAACTACCAGAAAACAAAATGGTTTCGCATTCACAATTCATAAGAAGTTTTCCCGCACTCAGTCGAGAAAGCTGAAGTAAAAGTTAAAGACGTTTACAAATCTCTGTAACGCGAAATTAGAGCGTAGCTCTTCAGGAGGAGGAGGGGAGGGTACGTAGGAGGCTATGCCCTCTTCCTTTTGTACCCTCTCCTCCTCCTCCTCCTCTTCTTTGTGTCTTCCCTTTTCCTCTCTTCCTCCTTTCCTCCTCCTTCCATCCTCCTCTTCCTCCCCTCCTACTCTTCCTCCTCCATACCTTCCCCTCCCCTCCTCCGCACGTGACGTCAATTTTCCCGCTAAATATAGTGGAGAAACTGAATTTGTTCATAGGTGACGTGACACCAAGTCATGTGACGTCATCTTCCCAACAAACATTAGCGGGGAAACCGAATTGGTGTTGAGGTCACGTGACGTCAATTTTCCCGCTAAATTTAGCGGGAATTGAATTGCCGTTGAGGTCACGTAACGTCAATTTTCCCGCTAAATCTAGCGGAGAAACTGAATTTGTTCATAGGTGACGCGACACCAAGTCATGTGACGTCATTTTCCCAGCGAAACATTAGCGGGGAAACTGAATTGGTGTTGAGGTCACGTGACGTCAATTTTCCCGCTAAATTTAGCGGGGAATTGAATTGCTGTTGAGGTCACGTGACGTCAATTTTCCCGCTAAATCTTGGAGAAACTGAATTTTTTCATAGGTGACGCGACACCAAGTCATGTGACGTCATTTTCCCAACAAACATTAGCGGGGAAACTGAATTGGTGTTTAGCTCACGTGACGTCAATTTTCCCGCTAAATTTAGCGGCGAATTGGATTTCTGTTAGGGTCACGTGACGTCAATTTTCCCGCTAAATCTAGTGGAGAAACTGAATTTGTTCATAGGTGACGTGACACCAAGTCATGTGACGTCATTTCCCCCGTTAAATTTAGCGGGGAATTGAATTGGTGCTGAGGTTACGTGACGTCAATCTTCCCGCTAAATTTAGCGCGGTTACGCCGACGGCGACGCCGACGCCGCGAAACCCGGAAACGGGCGCCTAAAATCTGCGCTCTAAAAATCCATGGGTGCTTAAAAGCGCAAACAAGTCATCTATGTTGGAAGGGGGATCGGTGGCCGAATTGGAGGGGGGGGGGGGTTAGCGTGCACCAGCTCGGAGCACGTGGAGCGAAAGCTCGCGCTGCAGAACCCAGGAATCCTGGGTTCAATCCCTACCCCGGCCCGTTTCGATCGGGATGAGCATCGTACCGGCGTGCGGTCGAGTATCACTACTGCGTGATGCGCGTTAAAGACCCCAAGCTAGCTGTTGTACCGCACTGGCTGAATTGCTCATCTACAGCTGAGAGACAAGTCGCCCTTTGAGGCAGACTAACTACAGGCCTGTATAAACATACACACACCAAATAAAAAATAAAAATCTATGCTGTTGTTGTTTCCATCATGGCCTCCGAGATTTTTCGCGCGCTCTGCTCCGGCCTGTCCAAACGCTCGGCTGCCCAGCAGAAAAAGGGAGCCGAGCCAGTTCTCCAGATCTCCGCATGCGCGGCTTTTATAATCAAACCCGAAACGGAAACAAAATCGCCAATCACGCTGTCATGTGTGAGCCCGTGGCATGAAGCTTGCTTTTTTTTTGTTCTCATTAGAATAGAGAGGGTAACTTGATCTTTGTTGATTCGTAATTTTTATTCGCTGCTCCGGTCTTCGCGCTGTTTCGCTGGATGACACCACAAAATGCAAGATTTAGTGTGAATCTGTATTCGTCCTCTGCGGATACTGTCTGGGCCGGCGGGACAGGCATAGAAATATTTTTGTCGTCATGCATGAGAACAGCTTTGTGAACCTTCACTTACGTGCATGGACATTTGTTCTACACCTTTCGCACTTTGAAAAGATGAAACTTCAAATTTCGACCTTCTTCCTTGCCAAAGGTCTGTGTGTTCTGGCGAGAGGCGGGGAGCACATTTCTAGCTGCTCCTTCAGTAGACCGACGATAATGGTGATGATGACAATTTGCGACTATTTCTTTGTATTGTTTGCTTTGGTTGCGAGCGCCACCAAGCGCCCTGCAGTAACAGTTTCTACCGGCGAATGCAATGACCTGAGGAGCGCAGCCACCGCGCGACAAATCTCGAAGGCCATCTCCCCATCGGTGTAGTTCTCCGTTTAGACAGCAGGGGCGCGACGGTTGCATATCCTTCCCAATACCGAAGATGGTCCAAATCATCCAAGAAACTGACGCAGCATTCATATTATATTTAAAAACAATTTTGTAAAGTTTTTTTTTTGTTTTCTGAAACGTTAAGTTTACATTTTGATAAACTCTTGTATTGCATAAAAATCCCTCGCTGGAATCCTGATTGAAATCACTCGCAAGTAATATACAGAACGCTACAGTATGTTTTTAATAATCTTACAAACCAAAACAATTTCAGTGTAAACACCTTATCGACCCAAGTACAGTACCCAACTGTCAATTATATCTTGTAACAAATACAAACAACAAATATTACGTATCTTTACAGCCCTGCACGGATAACAGTTTGATCATCCGCACCCAATCCTCATCCGCAGACTTTGTGTCCGTATCCGAACCGCATCCGCAATATTCGGAACCAAGAAATTCGGAACCGAAATTCGGAACCAAGCAAGCATAGATATAAAAAAAAGCATTTGGATGGTATCCTATAAGCCGTCTGCTTACTTTTATACAAAGAACATTTCGTGTCAGAATACGGTGAAATACATTTTATCGTATTCTATTTTATCGTTTATATATTATAAGCGGTCATCCTTCTAGAGACACTTCGCATCGCTGGGAAGATGATCGCAGTTATGAGGTCGTCTTGGGGGTCCGTGGCACTCTGTACAAAAAGTGCACTCAAAAGAAAAGACTTCTTTTTCGCTTTCAAAAATCTACTTTAAGCAGACGCATATTTTCTAAACATAAATACTGACAAAGAACATTGCGTCATTTTATGTAGACCAAACAATAAAAAAGTGGGAGAGGAATGGCGGTCACTCACCGCAGCAAAGTACTCGTATATACGTGGTAAGGCGCGAGTCACAAATGGGAAAATATCACAATATTCAATAATGTCCACACCTCCTATCGGTTTCAGTTTTAAACATGAGCCCTGAACCGCATGCTCGGAACCGGATACTTCGAAACAACTTGCCAACGATCGGGAGAAGGAAAAAAAAAGCGAACACACACGCAACGTTTTACTAGTCAAGGTTGCTGTGTAGAACAAACAGAATATCGTCAGCATGGGCGGATTCAGGCTGGTTCGCCTCTCTCAAATTAAGACCCGCTAATAAGAAGTCTCTTTCCGCTGGTGAGTTTGGTGCTGGGATGGCATGCACGAACTGCGCTAGCAAGAGTGAGGTACGGGAACTTGGGCTTGCGCAAGTTTCCATATCACTTACCTATTCACTCTAAACCCTGCGGTCGCACATGTTTATGGCCCGCCTCGACAAAATTGTAGATCCAAACCCGCGGATATCCGCATCCGATCTGCATCCGCAGCCCCTGACGTCCGCATCCAATCCGCAATCCGCCAAATCTGATTAATTTTTATCCGCATCCGCCAGTTGACTCCGGATACCTACGGATGAACCGCTGGTAATCTGCGGATATGCAGGGCTTCACGTATCTTGCACATGGAATATCGCAAAATCAACTTTAGCTGAGCTGGTTGGTTCATTGTGACAGCGATGCTCCAGTAAAGGAAGGCTACAGCACAGTCAGTGTGTATATGCCCTACCCTTCCTTTCATATATGAATGTGTTTATTACATGTTCGAACAGGCCCCATCGATGACATTCCAAGCTTTACTCAGTGCGAACTGTTTAGAACGTATTCGGAATGTCGGAGTGGGGTGTTGTTTTTTGTGTTTTTTTTTATGAATTTTTATTGGAACGTTCTCCTTTCAACTCACTCTGAAACACGAGAAAAAAAAATCGAAAACTAGCCATTTCTCTTTTTCGCTGGAAACTAACTTAGTATATCTACTATCGACCGCATATAACTTTCAGAAAGGTAGCCACTCTAACAATCGATGATTACCTCTACACATGGCTGATTCTATAAACACTGCGCGACACTGTTCGCGCGAACAAGCAATCGCGAGTTCTTCTTTTCTTTTTCTTTTTTATAATCGAAATTCTGTCGCCATAACTACCAGTTTTAATGACCCCCCCCCCTCACACACACACACACCAACTCAGCGCGGCATAGCGCCATTGGTCGCGCGCGCTGTGACGTCAAACAGCTGCGGCTGAACTCTGTTGCTGACATTTTCTCCCATGGCCTTGCTCCGGTGTGACCGCCACCAACTACAATACGATAAAGCAAGGTCCGTGGAGGGTTCGCATATTAAGCTATAGCTATAAAAGCGCCGATGTCGTGTTGGCACGAACAGTGTCTCGCGGTGTAGTACGTTTGGTTTCAATGAAATTAACTGGCTACTTCCAGTCCCGAACAACTAATTTGTTACGAGGCAATAATCTCACCATTCATTAGGATCAAGTTTCACGGGATATTCATAACAGCGCCATTCGGAAATAAGCTTCGTGCTTTATGCGCTTGAAGCCACCTCCGAACATTGTGGTGAAAGTGTAAATATCCAGTCGTGCATGTTTAAATGCGCAAAACACTAATCATCATCTACTGTTAACTCAAAATGCACAATTTGTTTTTTCCCCTTCGTTCAAACATGCAGCAGACATTCGTCAAATCCGGTGCCGATAACAAGAGTTTAGCGAACTGGTTATCAAAATAACGAGACGATCGCCTATCGTCGAACAATAAATAGTATACGGGCCCCAGACCGAACAAGCATAATGAAACGCAGACAGGAAGCAAAAGCAAAAAAAAGAAACAGAAATCGGGCCAAAAAGGTGTCGAAGTAGGGAAGAAGCTGGAAAAAATTACCGGTTACCATGGAAACCCCCAAAAATCAGACGTCCGTTTCGAGGAGGGTTTTTAATAGACGTGCGCGAGCCGGCTGTGTTGGAGAAAAGGGGACGGGGGAATCAGGAATTGATTTTTTCTAACGGGGCGGACGGACGACCGAGGGGCAAAAAATGCGTGGTTGATGGGCAAACGGACACTCACAATGCTGCCAGACTCTGACTATCATAAAAGCCTAAAATGATTTTTTGTCTAGCATATGACAACAGTATTCCCTCTTTTTTCTCTCTCTCTTTCTCTCTCCTATGACGAGCAGCGCAAAATCTTATAAAGTCTTGTCAGGCTAAATTACTTTGCATTCTCGCTCACTATTTGAGACTAATGAACTACAACATATTGTACCACATATCATACCATACCATATTTGTCTGTTCCAGTGTGTTTAGTGCAGCTAACTATAATTTGAAATGCCCGTGCGTCAGGTGTGTTACAGATGCCAAGTGACCGCTAGGATAACCCATGCATTCACTTTGTTCTTTCGCCTCTCAGACCATCCTAAACTTTCTGGGTTTCTAGCCGATTTGCATCGGCTTATACGTCCACACAGGTCGTAGATTTTTTTTTACGTTTAATTGGCTAAACTAGTGGCTAGCTAAGCACAGACGAGGCGAGCAGTCCTGGGGCTGAAACCAGCTGGAACCGAAACGACAGCACGAGCTCGTTGCTCTCGGAGCCGCTCCCGCGCATGCATCCGAACCACATTCTAAATTAAGGTACCTTCGGTAAGCTTTATTTTCGTAAACACTTGTACGTACTACCCGTTACTTGTCATTTACTTTTATTTTTGGTGAGGGGCAACGAAAGCACGACTTTATTACGCATATATATATATATATATATATATATATATATATATATATAATATTATTTTTTTTTTTTAACAGAAACAAGTAGCATGTTTTAGTTGCTTTTTCAGAGAGTAAGAAATAGCTGTATTTTCTTACTTTTTTGTCTGCAGAACGTGTGCAAAACCAGAGCTGGGCAAAGATACTCCAGAAAGTGTTCGGGAATGTAAATACTGAGATACATGTATTTTAAGGCCAAAATACAGATACTGAGATACATTTGTCTTTTACGCAACGGGATATCCCTGAGATACTTCTGGCGAAACGGCGAAAAAGTATTCCAGAATACAGATACAGGTACTCATAGAAATACATTTGTTCCCGAACGGTGCTACGTGGAGAGGGTGCAGTTCGTGGCGAAGGCGAAAGGTAATTCATGCTTGTGCTCCTCTTTTTGTGTCATTTTATGCACTGCCCATTACCTCGAACTCTTTATCTTACATTAATTCCGCTACAAAAAAAAAAAACATGTCGCCCCCGTTGAACCAATTGAACACATTGTTACAGAACGGTAAAGACTGCGTACCATGCTTGACAAAATGCATCTGACCGAAATGAACCCTGTTTTGCCGCGAAGGCGCATCTCAAACTGTCTGAGTCACCCATAGTGTAGGGAGATTGGACAACAGGGCCGTACTTTTTCTCCACTCAACTCCTTTACAGCGTTCGCTCTGCTAAATTGAAAAGAGTGGAGGACTTTGTGAGAGGAGCTGATTTTGTTATTCTTGCAAGTAACCTTCTTTAAACCACAATTTTTTTTATTGTTGGTGACTGAGATGAATCATGTTATAGGGCAGGTTCATATTATAAATTCCGAAGCAAGTTGCACCAAACAGATGTTTTTATCTTTTCAATTTAACTTACAAAGGGCAACAAATGTAACGAGATGCCTAAGTCGGCCAAAGTATCGCGATACAAGCTGCATTGTAAATGTATCTCACTACTGAGATACGAATACATTTTACAAATGTATCTCGATACAGATATACAGATACTCGAAAGTATCTCTAAGATACTATCGCGATACATTTGTATCGCGATACTGCCCAGCCCTGTGCAAAACCAACCTGGCCTTCGCCCCTTTAAACGCTTTCCGGCAGATGTGTATGAGCGCCGCCATAACTGAGCTTTAGTTTTGTTTCGTTTCATTCTGTTTGATTCACTTCATCACTGTGGTTGCATGACAATTTCTGTACACCATAATGTTGTTGTCCCCAAGACAGGCTTTCTATAGATTTGTCGCTGCCCATTTCGTTGGCCGGGCATCTCGGCAAAGCAGCAGAAGGTCAGTTATATGGCGGCGCACCATCGCCATGGCGCTGCTCGTGCGGACAAGACCGTGCAAATCAAGCTGCCAAAGCTACACTCACGCGTACGCTGCACGTACTTGAACACAAGGCGCACTGGAAGCCATATCCACTTGGCATGAGTGGGTGAGTGAGAAAACGTATTTTTAAAAGGAATAGATACATCACGAAACCTTGATAAAGGAATCCAATCGTGACGGGGAAGGGGCAAGGTTTTATGAAAAGAGTAGGGTGAGAAGGCTAAATGTAACAGGCGACCCCTCATGAGCGGACGAAAACTAATCAGGGAAACGAAAAAATAGTCAGAGTGCAGGCGAGCTAATGTAAGTTGAACATGACGGTAAACCTGAGACTGGAGTAGGAAAACGGAAAACACGAAGGAAGACAAAAAAAAAAAAGAACAGGCAACGTCTCGAATTCAGCTACAAAGTTTATATTGTACACGCGTTATATACCACGTCTCCAACGCCGCCACTACAATCACCAGAAGCAACAATACCCAACGACGAAAAAACACAATAAAACAAAATAATTAAAAAAAATTAAAGCTTTCGACAAAACCGGGGGTAAACATTCTCTTATCTCCCCTGACCTCGGCTACGAAACATTTACACATAGGGTCACTGTTCAGCACAACCACGATCTTGCCCTCCACGAACGCATGGGGTTCACAACTGAACACAAAGAAACGACCTTTCCCTCCGAGCACGAACCAAATACTAGAATTGTGCATTCTCGAACAATCCACACAGTCCAAAGAGATACACATAGACACTGCTAAAGGTTGGTTCACACACTGGTGACTGGCGTGAGTCCAACCGAGTGCAACTGCGACGGCTTGCTACGATAATCTTTTTACGGATTGCTATGGCCACGGGGTGGTTCTAAGCGGCTTAAGACCCCGCCTCCATAGCAACACGTGACAGGATTAACGTTGCAAGCCGTTGCAGCCGCACTCGGTCGGTCTCACGCTAGTGTGTGAATCGCCCTTTACACTTCGGAACTGTCTACTCGGATCCGCGACCTTGTAACAACCTACCTTCTGCCTTAAAGGCCGACATACAACCTCGGTTCACTGCAGGGAAGATCCCCTGAGCGCTCCCCTCTCCCTAAGCTGCGTGGGGAGCCAAGTTAGGGCAAGGTAAAAAAGTGGAGAAGAGAGGAATGGAGGAGACGTGCAAAAGTGGAAAGCGCGAAGTGTACGTCGGCCATTAAAAATATATATATATTACAGGCGCAGAAATTGTTTCCACTCGTTCCCAAACTGCAACGACGCCTGACTTGTAGAGTTACCAGACGTCTTTACACGAATAGTGTCATGTCGTTCCGTTCTTTGTGAATTCAGCTTCGGGCCAGTAGTTGGCTTTACATGCATGACATTCATGAAGGCGCTGCTTTCTCTCACATTCCGTTTGTGTTCAGTCAGTCGATGGTGTAGGGCGTTTTGGTGTGTACCTTTCATTGCACGTACGTTTCGGTGCACGGACTTTTCAGTGTGGGATGTTTCGATGTGCGGACATTTGATTGCATGGCCAGTAAAAATACCGTTTTCTTTTGTTTTTGTTTTTTGTGTTTGCTGTAAGCATAATAAGCACTATTCTGGCTAGAAATGCACTTTGTTCAGTTAATAATTTTTGTAGACTTGGTCAATAATTTACTGTCACTGATATATGACATAACTGTGACCTTGTTAGGCGCAGCACCATCCGGCGTGAGGCTTGGAAGTATTGGACGTTATTTATTTATTTATTCAAAATACCCCTGAAGGCCCTTTGTTGAAGGTATTACATGGGGGGGGGGAAGGGGGAGGGGCTAGCAAATATATCATGGGACACAGAAAAAACACAAAACGTATGCAGAGACAATATGAGGACAAGGAATAAAAAAGAATCTTAAGCATTAGTATAACTGCGCACGAGCTCAGTTGGAACTTAGAAAACATGTCTAGTTCAGTTGCAATGTGAGCCGGTAGGTTGTTCCAGACGATTATGGTCCGTGGTATGAATGATCGTGCGTAACTAGATGAGTGGCATGTGATGCGCGTTACTTTGAATGAATGATCGCGACTTGGAAAGATAATGGCTGGTGTTTTAAAAAAATCGTCGTGAAGCAATGCATGGTGATAGAGCTTGTGAAATAATGACAGACGGGCATATGTTTACGGCGGCGTGATACGCCTTGCAACTCAGCTTCATTTTTTTAATGCGGTGACGCTGGAAAATGGAGAGTAGTCAGAAGAAGTCAGAACTAAAGTCCCCTAGATAAGAGCTTCCTACAAGTAGCGACATTGGTTGAAGCCCCGACTGCGTGACGTTGCAGGTTTTAGGAAGCGAATGGCGGCACACAGCAGAGGTTTGAACTGAATGCCGCCATTTTGTTCCAGCGGAATGTTGTTCGTCATTTGTATTGGTTGTCTTTACTTGTAAAATAAGTATCAAAGGACTTTAGTTTGTTAGGTGCCGAAATTCGGGTACCGCATTCAGATGCCTAAATTCACCAGGCTGTAGCAAAACAAGAACTTCAACTATTATGATGAAAACGGTTTTTGTGATGAGGCTTCATTACTTTCCGAGGTTCAGCATAGCGATACTCAGACCATTCAGGTCATGATTCAGATGAAACGGATGTTCAGTCTCACTCACACGTGACTGCTCTTTCAGGATACAAATGGCGTTCTAAAAGAATTACGGTATTCGCAATTACACCTCATGGAGTCGATCCCCTTTCCTGTATTTTAATGCCTTAGCATTAAAACGCTCGTTTTGACGAACACCCGGCGGCATGGGCGCACCAACCGGGGGGAGGGGCGCCTGCCCCCCCCAGTTCTCAGCGTGGGGGGGGGCAAGGTATGTTTTGCCCCCCCCCCATTGAAACAGCCGCCACTGGGCAGGGCAAACACTGGACGGCGGCGCCCAAGGGATACCAAGGGCACCGCCCCCGGCCCGGGGGGGGGGCGGGGGGGAAGGTGGGTAGGGGAGGGGAGGCGGTCTGGTTTGCCCCCCCACTCAAAAACAAGTTGCTATGCCACTGCCCGGCGGTGTCTTTCGTTTGTCAGTTGTCGCGTGCGACGCCCCCATTGGTTCGAAGTGCTGACGTCAGCTCGCGTCAACCTCTCCCTCTCTCTCCCCGGCGCTGACAAACTGGCAGACACCGCCGGGATTTCGTCGAAGCAAGCCCTTTCGTTTTTGGCAAAGTCAGGCGCACAGCTGGCGCGGAGCCAGAGAGGAGGAGGCGCCGTGCAACACCTCCTAGATAGCAAAGCCGTAGTGCTGATGGAGATGGCTTTATCAGAGAAGGGAAACGCTGGACACAAATTGGAAACGAGTGCTGCGTCGCGCTCGGCTTCGAGTCAAGTTTGAGCCGAACGTTTATGCAACCGTCGTGTCCAATCTGTGCTCAGCGTTGGCCTTCTCTAATGACGCCATCTGAGTCAGCAGTACGGCTTCATCTAGGAGGTGTTGCGCCGCTGTGCGGTGGAATGCTGGCGTGCTCAGTTGCCGCTCTGCTGTCGCCGGTTTTTCTTCGCTCCGGGTTTCCGTATAGTAGCGGTGCGTGGGCTGTGATGTGCGTGTGTGTAGTTAAAACGATGGATGCGGTTCACTCCCCGAGTGATACGGTTGCGGTTCCTTCCACGAGTGGTATGGGTGTAGTTCTTTCCACGTGTGATATAGATGACCGAATGCTAGGGGATCGACGTACTCTGACAGTTAAGATACAAAAAGGGGACGAAAAAAATTACAGGAAGATCCAATGGTGGATTCTTGGGGAATATGTTAGCATTATTCTTGGGAAACCCACCACGCGTTCCCTTTTGGGAAACGCTAACACTAACCCGGTAATGAAACCACAAAGATCCAGCAAAAAATTAAAAAAGCAAAAGAGGGCAAAAAAAAAAGTGAAGCGGTCAGCATTAGCGTTTCCGAAAAGGGGACGTGTGTGGCGCTTCCTAGGGTCACGCTAAAGCATTCCCGAAGATTCCACCAATAAATCTTCCTATAATTTTTTATCTTTTTTTATTTCGGCCTTTAGGCCGCGCCAGTTTCTTCTGCACACTTGGATAGGCGATAGCAGCCCGTTCCTCTTCTTCACGTCTTTTCCGCTTGGCGGCGTCGCCTTGCGTAGAGTTGCGAATAGGTTAGACACCCAGCACGAGAAAAAATTCCGTTTATCAAAGCCCTCCTATTTTATGTTATTTTTTGTAGGGAACCCAGCAACTTAATACAGAGCGAGGCAAAAACAAAAACGAAATAAAGAATGAAAAGGCAGTGTGATTTCTTTTCCGAAGCTGCCGATCTTTCCGCTGTCGCCCGAACAATAGGCCTGTTGCAAAACGTGCAGAACTCTCCGCGGCGCCGAAAGGATTGCTGCGAACATCTTGTATAGAACCGGCTGTAGTTGACGACATGGGCTACCTTGGACAGTATTACACCTTGGAGGCGACGGAGTGAACGCAGGCGAGCGGGGAAGGGCAGGCGAGTAACTCAACACCTCCTAGAACTTCGTTTCGCCTTACGTACGGACGCAGCGGACGCTACGAGCTATTTCAGCCAATCCCGCTCTGTGAACGTAGCCGCTTTCCCCGCGTCGCTCTCAGGTATAGCTGTGTCCCTCTTCAAGATCACGCGACACTCACACGGCCTTGGGTTGGCTCCGATGGCTCGTAGCATCCGCTGCGCTCGGACGTCAGGCACCGGAGGCCAGCGCGGCGCACAGATCCAGCGAGTGCTGCTGCAGCGTTCGGTTAGGATTCGTGTTTAGCTAGTGATGACACTAGTTAGCCTAACGCTGACACAGGGCACTTGTGTCCAATCTGCTCCCCTGACGTAAAAAATGCAGCACTCTGGCACTGAGCAACCAAATACTTTGCTGGAATACGTCTCACTTCGTGGCGCGGAAAGGATTTGCGTGGGTGGAACGGTTGGTTCCGCCTTGGAGTCGGGCCGGATTTTCCTTTCTAAATAGAGAGGGTGGCTGCCGCCAGCAGTCGTCGTGGGTATCTTCGAGCGCTAGCCGAGATAGGCGTCTCTATTGTCTCGGCGAACCCGGTGTATCGGTATGCCGGCGACAGGCCTCTCCCTACGCACCGCGCGACTGCGCGACAGGGTGAGAGCAGGTGAGGCGCGATGAGCATGCGCATGCATGCGCTCCCTCAGACGCGGGAAGCCCTCACCGCTGGGGGTGGATTTGGCGCTGTATGCGCGCGGTCTAATGCAAATCTCTCTCTCTCTTCCTATCTGTGCGTGCGTGTGTGCGTGCAGTGTCACTTGGTAGATGCTGCGAGGGAAAAAAGCATACAGGACGTCCCCATAACTCTGTGTCCGTCTTGCAGCCTCTTGAGGAATTTTGCAGAAGGACTATTGGACGCACCGAGTGCCGCTAGGCTAGTGCCTCAGGTGACACAAGGTGCCACAGACGGAGAGAAAAAAATAGCTTTGTCGCCCACCAGTGAAGTATGAATGCATGTCTGATAATAGGGTGTCATCACTGGCCGTCACACCCGTGTACGTTGCTGCTGAGAGTGTGCTGACAGTCAGCTAATTCAGTTCACATCAATATTATCGCCATGCCCACGGCATATGTTTACCGTGGATTAATTGCTTTTTTCAAGCGTTTATGTTGTTACTGGTAATTTTAACTACCCTAACATTGTTTGGGATTCAGGAATGCCCCCATTGTGATCCTCTGTCATTTGAGTGTACGAACTTTTTGAGTGTAGCTTTTGATTTTTATTTGGGTCTCAATTAGTTGTCAAATCAACAATAATAACAGCTTCTACATAAAATATTTTAGATCTTATTCTAACTACTATGCCTAGTAAAATTAGTCAAATTAGTCAAATTACTTGTCTTCCTGGACTTAGTGACCACTCGTTACTACACTTTTCTTTGTCCGTTCACTTGACCTGTGAAAGAAATCATAAAAAAGTGATTCGCGACTACAGTAGAGCCAATTTTGATGTTATTAATGTGGATCTATGTACTTTTCTGGATCGATATTTTGAAAACTTTTTTCGAGCGCTCCGTCGAACAAAACTGAGTCCTTCTTAAAGAAGAATAAGTACTTACTGAAAAATAAATACCGTTGAAAACTATTATTGTAAATTCCCATTCGCCATAGTTCAATAGAATACTCATGAGACTTTCGAACAAAAGAAGCGTTTATTTAAAGCCGCCAAAGGTACTATTTGTCCAGTTCGCTGGCATAAATATGCAGCATCTGCCGAGTGTTATTAAAACGAAATTTGTAACGCTAAACATTAAGTTATTTAACCAACCATTGCCAGCTATGCTACAAAATAATCCTCGACAATTTTGGAACTTTATGTCAACCCATGATAGGTCATCCATTATTCCACTTCAAACAGCAAATAACACTCCGATTGACGAATATGTGTGCTGCAATTTTTAATGAAGTGTTTAATAAATCATTTTCTAATCCTCATAGTAACACAACTCCGACCTATCCTGTTAACACTTTTTCATTAATGAACCATGTTCTTGTTAACCCAAACGGTGTTTCAAAAATTATAAATAGCCTTAAATTACCATCAGCCACTGGTATAGACGCAATCAATTCAACATTCCTTAAAGCGACAATTGAACACTCTTGTCTTATACTTGCGAGTCTATTTCAACAGTCACTCGATGCCTCTGTTCTACCAAACGACTGGAAAATCGGAAAAGTTATTCCTCTTTACAAAGCTGGTGAAAATAACTCCACTAATAATTACAGGTCCATCTCATTGACTAGCATTCCATGTAAAGTCTTCGAACACATCATCTACACACAACTAATTACCTTTCTCGAATCATATTCATTTTTTTCTCCATGTCAACATGGATTTAGGAAACACTTTTCTTTTGAAACAAAACTACTCAGCCTTACTAACGGATCATGTTGCCTCTGATCAGAGATCCCAGATGGACTGCATTTTTCTTGACTTTGCACAGGTTTTTGATAAGGTATCACATAATCTTTTTCTTTAAAACTAAGTAAACTGAACATTGATTCTGATGTGTTTAATTGGATTGTAGCATTTTTAACAGATCGTTCACAATTTTTAACTTGTAATGGCATCAACTCCAGTCTCACATCTGTTTCTTCCAGTGCACCCCAAGGGTCCGTTTTAGGTCCTTTACTTTTTCTAATTTATATTAACGACCTTCCCAGTATTGTATCGTCCTCAATCAAATTATTTGCTGACGACTGTGCCATTTATAGAATAATATCTAATGACTCTGACTCCAAGCAATTGCAGCATGGTTTAGATTCTATGTGAGCTCTGGTCGATGTAACTAAATATTAACAAGTGCAAACTAACGCGCATTGCTCGTAAGGTTACTTTTACTTCTACGTATATCCTAATAACACAACACTAGAGCTTGAAAACTCTTATAAGTATCTAGGAGTGATCCTAAGTTCCGATCTCTCCTGGAACCTTGGTATTAATTATGTGACTAACAACGCTAACCGTATGCTTGGTTATCTTAAAATTAATTTTTCTATGGTCCCGTCATCATTAAAACTATTTCTTTATAAAACACTACTGAGGCCGAAGCTTGAGTATGCAGCCTCCATCGTGGATCCCGGTACCGCCTACATTACGGACTCTCTCGAATTAATTCAGAACAGATCCGCATGTTTTATTTTGGCTAATTAGCTAATTATAATCGTACCGCTAGGGTAACATCAATTAAAAATACTTTATCAGTACTCAGTCACGCACATCGCCGGAAAATTTCTACTGTTTGTCTCTTTCACAAAAGTTTTTATAAAACACTGTACTCAGACATCAACTAACCCCCCCCCCCCCCTGCGTTTGTTTCTGCACGCTTGGATCACCGTCACAAGTAGTCGTTCCATTTTTGCATTATAACAAATATTTTGCTACATTTATCTCTAGAGTTTCGAATTAATGGAATCAACTACCTGCATCACTTGCATCAATTGTTGATTGTGTTCTTTTTGTACAAAAGTTCCAAACCATATATTCCCTGTTGTTTAACTATTTTGTATTTTCCACTCGTATTCTGTTTGCTTTCTCACCACTCCCCTCTGTAATGCCTCAGGCCCTGAGGGTAAAATTAACAAATAAATGTGTGACCGTCGCCATCATTTCCTTGTGACGTAAAGGGTTTGGCCAAAAGCATCATACTTGCTTCATTCATGCGTTCAAAAGCATTTGAATTAAAAAGCGTCGCTGTCATCCTACAATTACGGCTACGGCTTCCCTTTTTATAAATGTTGTGAAGTACTTTAATTTTCGTTGCTGATATCGATAACTTGTCAAAGGCTTTACTTAGAGCGTTGAAGGAGAGAAAATTAAACCCTCTCCTCCAACAACGCTTACTACGTTGACCTATTGGTTGTTTTGGGGCATGAACTTCTAAACTCATGCATGCACGTGAATATTGCCTACTTTACTGAGAGTATATATTGTTTAGATAAGACGTTTGGAGCGAGATTGGAATGGACCATCTTGGATTGGACCAGCACTATCTATTACCCCGACAATCAGATCGTTGTATATTATTCACAGCGGACGTGCGGTTTATAAATTTCGCAAACATTCTCCATGCATGAATTCGAGACGGCCCATTCCAATCTCGCTTCCAACAGCTTATCACGTCCTGGGACGCCCTATTCCGCATTTTTACCACTCCGGACGGCATTTTGTTGGGATAGCTCATAGTGCCGCAGACTGTATACTTGGGGGAGGAACCTTCTTTTCCAGAAAGCGAAAACGAGATCGAAGCGCTTGCCGTCTACGAACAGCCTTAGGTGTGCATTTGAGTCTTGGTTTACGCTTTCTACGATAGTGACACTTATAGATGTTACGCGAGTAATTTCAAGTGACGATAGTCTACAAACAAAATACTGTCATATCGCTGATCCAGACTGCTCCCCGATACCCGCACCGCTCACATCTCTGAAACGGTTCAGTCCATGTTTGTCTCTCTCTTTTCTCCTGGTTTCGCCGTTTAATACTTGTCGCATTACACGTTCTCGCTAATTGCGTGAGATTACGGTAGTCCTGGCACCGGCACAGTGAGGTCACGGTTCTTCTACTGCTTACCGTTCCGATGATAGGGCCTACAATATTGTTGACATGCTTTCCCAGGTGAGCCCTTCCTCTATCCACCAGAACTTGCACGTGGAAGACTGTTTTGTTTGTTTTCGTTGCACTGAATGGTTAGCCATAAAGCGCTATATAGATATCCCACTTACCCAAGTACCGCCATCGTTTGATCCTGCAATGGGCGCTTTTATTGGAGGCCTGCGACACGTCGCCATTTTTGACTCAGCATACGAACGCGCACGCTCCTATTAATCTGCTGTGGTTGCGGGCATCGCAAAGCCGCAACGCACCTTGTTTGCGGCGACGCTTTGCCAGTGTTGACTCGGGCGCATGCCGACATACAGCACCTTGACGGTACTTGTATCATCAATTGAATTAATCTAGCGCTTTAAGACTGGTTCACAAAGCATCGTTTTTTGTTTGTTTTAATGCGAATAGCATTCTTTGGATACTTCACGCACTCTTCGTCTATGTATCTATCTATCTATCTATCTATCTGGCTATCTAACCTCTTACGCCGCGGGTCGATAAATAAATAAAAAAGACCGGCGCCGGCTGGAATTCGAACCGTTGACCCTTTGATCCCAGCGGAGCAGACGCGCTAACCACAGAGCTATGAAGGCAGTCATTCAACGCACTCTAAACGGTTGTTTCATATCTTTACCATAGGACGCGCTTTACAGCGCTGTCACAGCTACCGGTGCGCGCGTTCCATGCACGAGGCTCATTCCCGCTCTCGTGAGGCTGGGCTACGGCCGCTGGCTCACCCTCTCCGCGCGCGGGAGAGGGTGAAATGGGGAGCGGGCTCGAGCGCGAAGGAAGGCGGGCCCTCGTGCACCTCGGCGCGTGGCACGCGCGGGCGCACTCAGCTAACTCGTGAGCGCTGTACACAGCGCGTCTACATGCACCTGGGGCCCTGCATGCGCGGTAGGTGAGCTAGCGGCCGTGCTCAGCGCAGTGCGGGTCAGGCCCTCGTTAAAGAACGCGTGAAAGCACGGCCGCTGCATCGCCCTCTCCCGAGCGCGGGACGGCGCTATGGCGGCGTGCTGCCTGCGTCGATTTATTTGTAGCGTGCCCAGTGGAAGCGCGTACTCGCTCAGGCACTTCAAAGGTGGCATGCCCTAGACAGAACGGTGTTAAAGGCGCCCTATGGTGAGATGCCTCGAAGCAACCGTTTGATGCGTTACGGTGACGGCCTGCAGCACAGCCACCGTGAGTCAGCGCGTCTGCCTGCTGATCCAGAAGGTCAACGGTTCGAATCCCAGCCGGCGCCGGTCACGTTATTTATTTATCGACCCGCGGCGTAAGGGGTAGATAGCCGGATAGATGGACAGATAGATGCATAGACGAAAAGTGCGTGAAGTATCCAAAGAATGCTATTCGCATTAAAATGCTATTCGCATTAAAAAGCGCCACGGCATAAAAGATAATAATAATATAAAAAAACATAATCAGCGTCACACGAAGAAGTCACGAGAGAGCAGGGCTTTCTCGCGATAGCGCTCTCACCCCAATTGGCTTGAGTAAACATTCATGCTAGTGACAATCAATGGCGTTCTCGTCGACAGTCGACCTATGACCCTCGGGTGCAAAGAACCTAACACATATCTTGCGTATGGTGATTTTGTGGGGTGTTGCAAAAGTACTGCTGCAAAATATTTTGCAACTACCTTTGATTTCTTTTTAATGCGAATAGCATTCTTTGGATACTTCACGCACTTTTCGTCTATGTATCTATCTGTCTATCTATCTATCTGGCTATCTAACCTCTTACGCCGCGGGTCGATAAATAAATAAAAAAGACCGGCGCCGGCTGGGATTCGAACCGTTGACCCTTTGATCAGCAGGCAGACGCGCTAACCACAGAGCTATGAAGGCTTTTTTTTTTTTTTAAACCAGTTTAATTTTAGTTTGCAGAAATATTTGAAAATGTTCAAGTACACAAAGCATTCACCACACTATTTACAACATACTAACATGAATGGTGAAGTATGAAACACACGTGAGGTATGATACGTGGTAGACATGCACGCAGTTCTCACTCATTCCAATCAGTACATAAAGAATGCACATCAGCGTCGTTGGCTTGTAAGTTCAGCACGAACATGTCACTGACACTTACGAAAAGTCATTTACAAAAAGTCCCAAGCTGACTCTTAAACAACATAGCACGTCTGTGACCGATGGAAGAATTACTTTGAAAGGTTTCATAGCAATGTTATTACAGCTGCTTCTGTGAATGAGAGTGTCTATAGTCCGCAGCTGGGGTCCCGAGCGGGGAGCTAAACACTGGCTTAGTCTGCGAGACGGGTTCAGTGAAGTCTACATGCCACGACGTGAGCCGCTCATGTCGGCGCGTCTGACCCAAGCTGGAACGAAGTACTGAAAGGCCCACCGGGGCACAGACGCGTCGCAGCGCACCAGCTCCGGTCGCGTTCCTCGAGGCGACCGCTCAGGAGATCGATGCTGCGTCGCGGCCTGCTGCTCAGCCTCACGAGAGCGGAATGAGCCCTCGTGCATGGAACGCGCGCGCACCGGTAGCTGTGACAGCGCTGTAAAGCGCGTCCTATGGTAAAGATATAAACAACCGTTTAGAGTACCGTTAGGTTGAGACTAGCTGAGACGCCAGAAAGTCTGGTCGGTACCATTTTGAGTGTTTGTGCGTATGGCGCGTGCTTTGCTCGCCTTCCTAAGTGACACAAACGCACGTGCTGGGCTGCGGAGATCGTGCGCAGGGCTGTGAAAGTGTCAACAAGTTTAGAATCGCCTCAAGAGTGGGCTGGCGTATCTAGAGTGTGCCGGCCACCTGACGAACGCGCATAACTCCGCACCGTTTGATGCTATTCGCATTAACGTAGATAATCATTCCCAAAGGATGGGTTCTGCTGATTTTGTTAAATTCAGGCTGGGTTTTTTTGTGCCCAACCAAAGACGGGCATCTGGCACACCTCAGCGGATGACTGAGGATAAATGTCGACCACCTGGGGATGTTTTGACGTGCATCCGAAAGCTCGTTTACACGGCGCCTTCTCCGCAATAAAGGCCCGTTCATACACTGTGCGACCTCTTAGAACCGGGTGCCTTGGAGGCTTTAAATATCTCTTACAACGAAAGGACGTACTGGCGCCATCTTTTAGGTAGCATCGTAAACCTGGCGGTCCGGCATATTTTCTTTTTCTCTCGTGCATCATCCTTTCTTTTTTGGCTCGAGAAACTTTTGTCCAACGTTGTAAGCGAGCCTTTCTTATAGGTATTACGCACATTTGACCTCGGAAATCCCACAAAACCTTCGCTCTTGTGAAATGCAGTTCCAGGGTCACCGCATAGATGGCGCCAGGGTGGCAGTGTGTTCTCTCGTCCTGAGAAATTTTAAGAGGCTTTAACAGGTCTCGTCTCTCTCGGTCGTACTGGTAGCAAGAGTGTGAACGGGCCTTAAGCCTCCGTCAGATCGAGGGCACCTCGACCGGTATTCGAACCTGCCACCTGGGGATCCCTAGGCCGGCACTTTGCCCCTGAGCCACTCAGGCATTTTTTTTATTTATTCTCAAAGTTACTCAGGCTTTATTTCTTTTTTTCTTTATTGTCGGATCCACTCAGGCGGCTTGGTTCTTTTCAATATGAAACATTATACAGGGTTTTTTTTATTATTTGCACCTTATTAAAAACGGAGGAGCTGCTTTACGAAACTCTTAATTTTTGCCATTTGCTCACCCGACTTTCCGGCCACTCTGAACAAGGTTGCTTGTGCTGTTAGCCTACCATTAAACACACACACACACACACACACACACACACACACACACACACACACACACACACACACACACACACACACACACACACACACACACACACACACACACACACACACACACACACACACACACACACACACACACACACACACACACACACACACACACACACACACACACACACACACACACACACACACATATATATATATATATATATATATGTATATATATATTAATGAACTTTCCAATTATTGACTTTAGAGGGCATGTTGCATTTACGCGATTCAAGACCAATATCCATTCTATATGTTCCAATCGCACGATGATATAAACGCACAAAAATAATCGGGCACTTCCGGCTAAATATATTTCACTCCTGCAATTTGTTTCAAACTGAAACTAATGAAACAAGAGGGACAGTGGCTTCGACATGTTCGCCCTCGCTTGGCGTAACAGTAACGACGTCATCTGTGACGCAGATGACGTCGCTTCGTCTTACGTTTTTGCATCTTGCGGTGGCACCTGCTAATCTTGACGTTTTGCGCTAGGAGATAACTTTGCAGTGTCCTTTCCTGCTGCTCCGACGGGAAGCCTATCATTTCATTATTAAAATAAAAGCTGTTACAAACAAAAAGAAAAAAGAAAAGAAGACCAACAGAGAAAGAAATATATTGCGATAATGCCGGCGGGGCTGCCCGCGTCACAGATGAAGTTTTGCTGTGACGTAAGTAAGGGCTGAGATATTGACACCACTGTCACTTTTTTGCTCATTTAGTTTCGGCGTAAAATAGTCTGTAGAAGAAAAAAACACCCGGAAATGATCAGGTTTTTTAATTTTTTTATATAGCATTGTGCGATTGAAAAATACGGTATGAAGATTGGGCTTCAATTTCGTAAATGCAACATGTCTCTTAAAGTCAACAATTAAAGAGTTAAATAAATGTATCTATTAATTTGTAGGATAATAGCGCAATCAACCATGCTACGAGTGGCCGCGAAGTCGGGTAAGCTAACTGCAAAATGAAGTGTCCTAAAGCAACTCATTTTTTTTAAATTTTGTGCACATAAAAGAAAAGTACTTGTATAATTTAGTTCATATTGGAAAGTGAGATAATAAAAAGAGGATATGAACATTGCTCCTGCCTTTTACCTTGACATTCATTTGTTCCTTTATCTTCTTAAACTTATGACAATCCTTCGAGCTTGAGAGCACATGAGATGCATTTCCATGTTTCATTCTGAGTAAAATTTCATCTAAAAGAATGTTTATTACCATGAAAAACATATATGTAGTTTTCTTTCAAGAACAAAATCACCATATTAGCCTAGTTTCGAAGTACAAGATCACTTTTGTTTTCAATAGTAGTTCTTCGAAAATACGGATATTTGATGACACCAAAGTTGAAATTGGATCGCTTTGGAATATATCAACAGAATATATTTTCTTGAAAAAAGCTTCATTGAAGCATAATTCAAACCACAAATAAAGAATGTGCGAAATAGAGGCGCCACTAGCGGCTATGGTGCATTCTTGGGAACAATTTTGTCAACGAAGATTTTAGTTTCGGTTTCCTCCAAAGGACCGCGGTCTGTCGCAGGCAAGCACCGCGAGCCTACACCACGCCCCTCAGCGCAGAGTACGTCTCTGCATCTTCATAGAGTGGACCTGCGTGTGAATGTGATGCAGTAAGTATACTTTTCTTCTCGTGACTTTACCAGACGGTGTTTGATTCAAGGTGAAGGCAAGCCACGAGAAGTTTGGGAAAGAGGAAGACGAAGCGGCAGCTTGTTGCCAGTTGAATCGGGGCAATGAAATGCGATAAAAGAAGATGGGTTAAAAGGGACACTGACACCACCCAAAATATTGTTTGTTTCTTTGCCAGCCGATTCATTATGGTGTCAGAAGACTTCCCAATCAATATATTGCACAGCGTTACGTATATGTTTAATAAAGAAAAAGAAAAGAAAACGCAACTCTTTGAAACCGAAATGGGACCTGGACTGTGGAGGAAAAAGAAATTTAGAGGAAGAGAGAGTTGCCGGAAGTCACGTGGCTGTGCGACTTTTTGTTTCTCCAATCAACGGATTTTCGGCTTTTTGGGAGCCACGAAAAATGGGTACCATTTTTCTTTTCTACTTTTAATATTGAGTGTGTGCCTCCGATGACCCACGACTTTCATTATATTTGGTTGGTTGTATCTAAACCATAGAAACCTCTCCACTCAAACCGGCCAGTTCTCGATCGGCGGCTTTCGGGTGGAAAGAAAACGAAGTTCCAGCTGCAAATTGTGTTTAGGGTAATTGGGCTCTCATATGTCATTTACAAATGAAAACCTTGGTCGAACATAAATACCCCGTCAGTGTCTCTTTAAGAACAATGAATAAAATGCGACATATAGACATTGTGAAAGCTTGATGCTAATCTTGGCGCTGACCTTCCTCGAAGCCTGTCGAGGTCGAGAACACCCGCCCACAAGGAGTCGGTGCGTACGCCAATCGATATTAGGCTTAGTTTCGCTGAAGCGACCTGGCTTGCCTTCGCCTTGAATCAGTTATTGTCTGAAAACTTGGCGAGGTAAGCTGCATTGAGGTGCGTGGTGCAGGTCTGCGATGTCCGCTTGCGGTAGGCCGCGGTCCTATGGAGGCAACTGAAACTAAAATCTGCGTTGCAAATGTTTTCCAGAATGCACCTGAGCAGCTAGCGGCGCCTCGGTTTTGCACATTGTATATTAAAACATATCAAACTATATATGACGACGCATGAAAGAAAGCCAGGCTTTAAAATATTTTTAGCCTCACGTGTCGTTCGCGATGAGGTCACGGAGACACTATTCAAGATGAAAGGTGACTCATCTTTAATAAAAGACAATAAAAAAGCTAGAAACTGGTGTGCTATCTTTAAACTACCCCTTATCACACCGCTAATATCTGCAATCCCCCCCCCCCCCCGTCCACACACACACAACGTTAAACAACAACACTTGTTTTATTGGTGCCAAAATAATTTACGAGTTCCTCACCCATTGTCAATTGCGGATCAGATAAGATGACAACGCCCCAGCAAATATAACGCTGTACAAAGCGATAAAGCTCTCCACGGAGTTTTCAAGGTGAACGAAGACTCGGTCGGCTGGGCGTACGCCTTGCTTTTGGAAGCCGGCGGCGAACCTTCGAAACATACTGAGCATCTCCATGTGCGTGATCTTCTCATCGTCAATAATCTTCAGAAGAGAAAAAAAAATCTAATTACTGATGCACCTTTTTCTAATGACGTTTGTAGCTTCGCACCGGTAAGGAAGTAAGCAGTGCACAGAAATTAACACGCAGCGTACACCTTTCAGGCGTTTATCACCGAAGCGAAGAATCTCCTAAATTGCTGGGCTGTGGTCGCGGCGACTGATATTTTGAAGAAGAGAGCTACTCAAAGTGCTGGAGACAGGTTCGACAGCCCACTAGATACAAGATGGCGGCGTGCAGGATTCCATTATTATAGTAGTCTATAGGTGTCTTCTGATACGCTGTACGCCAATAACTCGACGCAAAGTTTCTCTTTCTGAACCTGCAGGACCAGCTTACTACACTTTGTTTCAGCCTAAGTCCAGACACAGCCGAAGCTACAAACGCGAGCTCCCGGCTCTTAGCGTCTCTGCCAAGCGCTTTTGCAGTGCAAGCCGCTGTTCAGGGCCACATGCCCGCGCTTGTAGCACCTGCTGCGTCTGAACGTTAAGCTGAAACAAAGTATAAAAGCAGTGTCTCAGCTGAGACTTGATGAAAAAAAAGTGAAAGCCGTTTACAACTCCCTGTAATGCCGAATGAGAGCGCAGCTCTTGAGGAGGAGTAGGGAGGGGTACTGAGGGGGAATCATTCAGGGGGGACGTGACCTCGGGGAGGGGCTCACGTGACCTGGGGGGGGGTCACTTGACCTCGGGGGCGGGGGTCACGTGACCTCGGGGCGGGGGGGGGTTACGTAATCCGCCCTCCCCGAGGTCTTCCCGAAGGAACCCGAGGTCCTCCCGACGTCCTCCCGAAAGAACCCGAGGTCCTCCCGAGGTCCTCGGGGGGGGGGGGTCACCTGACCTCAGGGGGGTCCGTGACCTCGGGGAGGAGGTCATGCTGACCCCCCTCTCCCCGAGGTCCTCCCGAAGGAACCCGAGGTCCTCCCGGGGTCCTCCCGAAGGCACCCGAGGTCCTCCCGAGGTCCTCCCGAAGGAACCCGAGGTCCTCCCGAGGTCCTCCCGAAAAAACCTGAGGTCCTCCCGAGGCCCTCCCGAAGGAACCCGAGGTCCTCCCGGAGGTCCCGCCGAAGGAACCCGAGGTCCTCCCGAAGGAACCCGAGGTCCTCCGAAGGCCCTCCCAAAGGAACTCGAGGTCCTCCCGAGGTCCCCCCGAAGGAACCCGAGGTCCTCCCGAAGGAACCCGAGGTCCTCCCGAAGGAACCCGAGGTCCTCCCGAGGTACTCCCGAAGGAACCCGGGGTCCTCCCGAGGTCCTCCCGAAGGAACCCGAGGTCCTCCGGAGGTCGTCCCAAAGGAACCCGAGGTCCACCTGAGGTCCTCCCGAAGGAACCCGAGGTCCTTCGGGAGGACCTCGGGCTTCTTCGGGAAAATTTACCTATAATGCACCGCGCGGTTACGCCGACGGCGACGGCGACGCCGCTCAAGCCGGAAACGGGCGCCTAAGAGCTGCGCTCTAAAAAGCACTGCCAAAGCCAGCGCAGGGAGTGAGAGGACTCAAACTGCGTCTCAAAACGCTCAGGTGCCCCAGCCTTTGCAGTGTGCCCAGTTAAGATGTACTAGAAGGGAAGGGGAGGGGAGGGGGGAGAGGGGAAGGGGTGGCGGCTCGTTGGCCGTGAGTGTGTCGCGATGTGCAAGCACGTCGATGAGGGCGCTGTGGGTCAGAGCGTGGCCATCCGACGGCTGACAGGCCTGGCGGTTGCGAGAGAGATGCTTTATTCGGTGTGAAAATGGTCGCATTCTTCGTTTCTTATAGTCTGCTTGGTTGTGAGAAAGAATAAGTTTCGTCCTATTTCACACTTTTGTGAAAAGCGTGGCTTGCGCGAGTGGCAGAAGCTTATATTCAAAGCGCAAATGCCATGTGGGAATGTTCAAATACTTAGATAGTCTCGCTGCTTAGTTTTTGCTCTTGTTTTGCTGACTTATACAAGAAGAAATGTCTATATCACCTTTGATACCGGAATTATGAAAGCGAAGTTTGACCATGATATGATATGCGATGCTTACCTCTCCACTTTAGTGTCAAAGCTGTTTTAATAATTTTTCGGTAGCTGCAACAATTTGCAGACTTTTAGATTGCTTTTTTGTTCTGGTGTCTAAGTATCTCTTTTATTTAGCATGGATTAATGTAAAGGAGCCTTTCTTGACTCTGCATTCTCACCCAAAGCATATAGACCGGGAAATGTCTGTATAGATTTTAGCTGGTGAGCATGAATCATGTGAAAATAAACACCAAGACTGGCATGATAAATTCAGCAATTTCAACTGCTGTCTTTATTGAAGAGCAATCCCACTAGAAGAAATCTGTTTCCTCTGACATGACGGATGGGTCACACATTCTTCGTAGACTCTATCTTTTCTCTGCGTCAGTTTTGTTTTTTTCCCTTCGAAAGTAATGCAAACGCGTGACGCTGTAGAATGTTTTCCTTGAATCAGACGATGCCATTATGCAAACAGAGATGCATCACTCGGCGTCCGAAACAAGGAGTGTTTCTCTTTGCATGGGTTGTAACCCACGTTGCGAGTTTCTTGTCTCTTCGGCACAGCTATCAGCCAAACAATATTGTATCGGTTCACACCCACACTCTAAAAAAGCGTGTCGTCTTACACTATTTTGTCCCATAAAATGCATCCCAAAATTTCAGTTCGGCGTACATCCCACTGACGTCGAACAGACGGCCCAACTTTTACGAGGGGCTTTATAACCGTGCAATATAACTTAATAAACAGCTAAAGAACGTATCAAAGACTACAAGAAGAAAACACTGAGATTTTGTAGAAGGGCCAAGGAAACTCCGATTATTTTTGTTTTCCTGTAGTCAGTAACACGTACATCTGTTCTTTTAATAAGTTGTACCACCCAGGCTATCAAGCAGCTTGTAAGTTACCGTCGGTTTGACGTCAGTGTGCTGCACGCTCGAACAGAACTTTGGAGGTGCCTTATTTGGGACACAGGGTGTAAGAATATACCACTTTCTTCTGAAGAGTGCAACGCAAGACAGGAAGGAATAGTCACATAAACACGCCTCAAGCCAGCCTCGCTAAACAATGCCCCGCTGTGAATGGCAGCGCCACCTAAGGCTCCTGCGGCAGAATTGGGCCACACGACAGCCAGCTCCTATGGAGAGGCAGACGCCGTCGGCACACCACTCAGTTTAAGTACACCCCAACCCAGTCTCAGCTAAGACCACTGATGATCTCTATAACAATTTGCTGGATCTCTGATGTCCCCCGCAAACGCGGCCACCGGTCGACCATCTTACGTCACCCGCTGTACCGCTGTCAAGCCTAGACAGTTATCATGGTTATAATCTGAAAGTAACATCACAACAAATGCAAATGTTAAGTGACCACAGCCTTGACAACGCTTCAGCAGGTGACGTAACCATCTGTATGTCACGTGACAACTGTCGCAAATGTCAAGTGACCACAGCCTTGACAACGCTTCCCCGGGGACGTAAGTTGGCCAACCGGTGGCCGCCATCACGAAGTGGGCTTCGAAGCGGAGATCAGCGATCTAGCAAATTGTCATAGAGACCAGTGGCTAAGACGCGGTCCTAACAAGCCGACCCAGAAGTGGTGTTCTAGTGCCACCAAGAGCACAGGGTGCGAACGTAGCTCTGCGAATGTCTGCACGTGCGCTCGCCTAAAGCTGACACTAGTGCCACTAAATAAGCTACGCTTGCGTTTTGCTACTGAGTTTAGGAAGATGAAAGGGGCGCATTGGGGGACTTGTGATTTCTCGTGTAAAGATACGAAAGAGAGACTTCTCTGAGATTAAACCGCAGCAACTATGCACTACAAGAAATAACATTCTGGGGTTGGGTTGGGTTGAATAATGTAACTCCCTCTCCGCTAAAAAAATGAAAAAAAATGTTCAAGATATATGTTTCTCCACCTTTTTGTTGAGTTAGCGTTACATTTTGGGGATTTTATGTTTGGAACGTGAGCGAGTCGTCATAAGTAAGTAAGTGGATCATGTTTATAATATTTTATAGTTCGAAACGCAAAGAAGGCAGTAGATTGTTTAGTGTTCGTCATGACTTCTTTTCATTATGAGTTCAGATTGCGAAAACCGCCTATTTACTTTATTGCAGTGTCCATCTACGGCCGAGGGGTATAATGGTACTGCAACATCCATTTAGCTGTGTGCTCTTACAGAGTTTGAGAATGGCGTTTTAGCCCCAAAGAGTTTGCAGCCCGCAAATCGACCTTACCAGCGAGGAGTCAGGTACAGCCTCATAAGGTTTCCTGTCGAGAAACGCAAACACCTAATTCGCAGTCTGGTAAACAAAACACAAGGTACTTCAACGGTCGAGCAGCCTTAGCGCATGCGCAGTGTGAACCCGTGATTGGTTTGACTACGCGAGGCTGCGACTTTACGCAATAATAAACGTCTTTATTAATGCGGTGCAATTCCGCCACCGTGTGCTCCACATGGCTGGCAGTAAATGATGGTAAGGTAAGAATGGATCTCTGTAAATACCAGAAATAAAAAATGGCAACGAACAAAGCAGTTTCGTTTGCTTTTCCCTTCAGTAGACAGCGGAGATCTTTGGATGATTGGGTTGATCAACGTTGCAGTGTTCAGTAAGCAGTTATCGGCCTTTTAAATGGGTCGTGCAACGATATTTGTTTTTCACTTTACACGAGCTTACTGGCACTAGTGGGACCCAAGTACACTGGCACGCAACGGCACTGACCAAGAAATTCATTTGTTGCGGTGTCATTTGAAGGACAAAAGCGAGCGTTTTCTTTCAATCTCTCCTTTGCAAAGCTTGATTACCTCGGGTTGTCGCAGTATCCCCCAGTGACGATATTTGAATGCGGCTCATAGATTGGTCCTGAGCATTTCGTGAAAATAAGCACTCGATTGGGGCTCGTGTTAATCAATAGCTCGACTAGCATTCGGGTAGTGGCCTGTGTCCAATCGCTGTAATGGCGACAATAGCTGAACCATACCAATGTCTTAAACGCAGCGCAAGTCCTGTGCCTTGCCAACCTCAGCGTGTGGATTTAATCAACATTGGCGGCACACTCTCAGAAAAAATGGGAATATTCTTGCACCCCTTGTCCCATATACGACACCCCAAAACTTCAGTTGTACGACGCTACAAGACGCGCTGACGTCAAACCGACGTTCCCAACTTTCACGAGCGGCTTGATACCCGCGTGGTACAACTTATCCAAGTAGCTAATATACGTTTAATAAAGCTTACTAGAATGGAAAGTTGGGCGAGTTGGTATGAATCCATTTTGAAAACAGCGCGAATAACACACGGACAAGAAGAGAACACACGCGCATCGTCCTGTGTGTTCTCTTCTTGTCCGTGTGTTATGCGCGCTGTTTTCAAAATGGACTACATATACGTGTTATTGACTAGAAAAAAGTAATCGGGGTTTTATTAGCATTACTGCAAAACCTGAGTGTTTTTCTTTTGTAGTCTATGATACGTACTTTAGCTGTTTAATGAAGTATATCTCACCGTTCTCAAGCACCTCGCAAAAGTTGAGGCCGTTTGTTCGAAGTCAGCGCGCCGCGCTGTTCGTCGGAATGAAGTTTTGGGGTGTCGTATATGGGACAAGGGGTGGAAGAATATACACTTTCTTTCTGAGAGCGCATATAATCGGCTCCAGGTCACGAGGCCGCTTCTTGTGCTGCAAGTTGAGGGGCGAACGCTGCTCCTTTTTCTTTATTTTTTGCGATTTCTATTTTCATGTGGTGAAAAACAAACGCGTGTTTCAAAGGACATGAACATCAGGAATTCGTTCTGAGCGGTATTTGCGCAAAGTACAAAAATGGTTGCATCGCCCCTTCAAGACCGCCAAATAAAATGAAAGCGCCTTTTATCGCAGGACAAACGTGGTTTGGAACTTGCTTACATGGTATTTTGTTCTTATCGGCAGGCACCTTGTATATTTTCTCCGCTCGTATATACGTTTAGCGCGCTTATATTGTACTGATATTGTCATTTCATCATTTTGCATGAAAGCACGCAATGTTTAGTATTCAACGATCGAACTATTGACATTGAACTAAAGTAGTGAACCTCGGAGAATAAATTTAATATTTTAAGCTGGGAATGTTTCCGTGCGATTTGACAATCTGTCGTCGTGACATACAACACTGTGTCCGATTTTGTCCTAGGTGAAAAGAAAAACATTCTGAGCTGTTGATTAGTCGTCACACCGTAGCTTGCGCGTAAACAACCACATACGATTTTCTTTACCTATAGGGAGTATTCACTGGACACCATATTTGTGGGTGCTGTTTAGAGCGCATGTTCAGAACGAGCTCACATCAATAGGCTGCTAAGACCGGCACTTTTGATGGTGCGGAATGCACGTTGCAAAAGAACTCGCAGAAGCTCGCCATCAGCACGCGCTCAGCATTCGCGCACACAGCTATGGCCGCCAGTGAATACTGCCTATTCGCGAGTTCACGATAATCGATCTCTCTACATGGTCCACGCATGCGTGACGCCGATTTAACTGTAATTCATAGGAGGCAGACGCCGAAGCACGAGACAGCTCGTGCCGCCTCGTAGCGGTACTCGCGGCAGACCCACAGCGCGGTTACTGCCGCGTGCAGAAAGGCTGCAGTGTTCCACGATGCGCGTAGCGGTGGGTTAATGGCCGGTTTTCACATGCAGCGAGGCGCTTGCGTGGCGCTTCCGCGTGTTGTCAGCTGCCTATCGTCTGCACATGAGCAACGGCTGTACGGCTGCGCTGCGCAGCGCTGTGTGAACAGTTTGAATGCGCGTCAGCGCTCGTCAGCAAAACCGGGCTTAAAGGCCGATTGCAGGATTGACGTGCCGGATCGACCGCGCCGGACGGCGACTTTGAGAGCGGGACTTCACCTGCCGCTTATACCGCGTGCCAAGAGGATTCAGCGAACTGGTTTCACGTTGCCACAAAGCCTCATACGGCGCATGCCAGATGCTGCCGAGCGAGCTCGCCTTTCGGCCCTCGACGCACCGCAGCGCAATGCGCACCTCAACGCAGGCGGCAGGTGTCTGAACCTGCCATCGCTGGGCCTGTAGCGCCCCGCTGCGCAATGCAGCCTTCAGCTACGCTGTGCCGGTGATATCTGTCTGCTGGACAATATCTTGGCGAGAACCGTCTCACCAATAAACCCTTTTCCGAAATCGCCAGTCTTTCTACCTCGATACCTATCATGACCCAAATGTGTATCGTTCTGTGCATGTCGAATGCAGGCCTTTTGAAGGCTGAACAAGGAAGAACATGAAGACAAAAAACCGACCTGGAGCTTGTGCATCCAGACGTTTGGTTCTCTGCATTGCTGTAAGATGTCACCCGTGACGAGACTTATTAGCTTCTACGAGGCTACGCATCTGACTGTCATGTAAGTCCCTGGCATCGCTCGGGTTCGGCGCGCTTTCCAGACGCAAGTTCATCTGCTTCTCGCACAGGGGTTGCGATGATGTCAGAGCAGCTGGGCTCCTATGGCTGGCCGATTGCAAAAATAGTGGGCAGACCTCAAGGCAAAGTTAGATTAAGGTCTACCCACTATCCTTCCGATTAAGCTGTATCACAGCTTCCGGTGTCGTTCCTACGTCGCCGCAACTCGCGCGCAACAAGCAAACGACTTGCCTCTCCGCATGGGTTTGCTCAACTATAAGCGCCTTGTGCAGTGAGGCAGTTTCTTGACAACTCACCTCGGAAACTTAAGGAAATTGGGAAACAAGTGTTCTATTGAAAAACGTACCGCAGTAACTTTCGTGCGTCTATCTTTGATGAATGAGATGCCAGATTTTATCCGCCGTAGTGCATGCAACAACTTAGACTGATATTTCAGCGACTTTGCAGAAAGGTAAACCAAGGCAGAGCCGTATATGTAGAGGAGTTTGGCCATTTATTGGGAAATATAGCAGACCAATAAGTGACGCCATTGGCCTAAAGCATGCTAAGCGTGTTCCAGGGCGTCTTCAGAAATTCGAATGTGGCCAACCAGAAGCCGGAAAAAATACTAATGGTTAATTCGGGTGGTCATTTTCCGGCAAAATATATTGCCATGATCTTCATGCTAATGGAGTTCGCTTGGTCAAAGGCTGGCGGGTGCGAGCTGTTCGGGTGACGCTTCTCGGGCGTGTGCCGGCAATTTACCGGCACAATGTTTTGCCCGAGTTCTTAGAGGTCGGGCAGCTTGACTGCCAGAGTGAATCCGGTATCGTCACATCCGATTGGGGAAAGGAAACCATATGAAACAATGCTTGCCGAAAGCGGCAAATAGTGGGTTCAAGTGGCAAACGAAGCCATCGAGACAGATGACAGACACCCATTTGTGCTCCGTGACAAGATAGCGAAAACAGCTAAGATAAAGATAATTTATGTTTCAGAGAAACCCAACATTTTTGGAGGTATAATTGGGTTGTGTATATATTTATACAGTGTGTAGTTGGTCAGGCATTTCAAAGTTGCGACGAAGTCCCTTGCTGTAGAGGAGCAATTTAGCTAGTACAGTAGCAAGCGCTAGCCTGGGGTTTTTAACCTGCACCACGCTTTAGTGATACACAACCGCACGACGGTACGATGCTCATACAGATCCACACGGGCAGCGGTGGGAATTGAACCCAGCGATCCCTAACATTTTTGGAAGAATTTGTCCAGCCTGCGCAAGGTCAGTTTGCTCCAAAGCACGGGCTGCATCATTACATTACTTTGTTTTACAACTGAGTAATAACTCGGTATTACACCGCTGAAAAAAAAATGTATAGCATAATGATGCAGTTCAATATTCCAATACGCATTATAATTTTAATGGGGGTAGGCGCAATGAGAAAACCGGAGGGTTCCAAAGAAGGTCAATAACAATAAACAGAATATAAAAATCGACGCTGGCAAGCCTCCTTGGGACCCTTGTAAAATAGCGAAAGTTCCTTGGAAATCCAAACACTCATATATTGAAATTTGACGCTTGTGCGGACAGCCCCACACCGATTTATTGATCTGCCTTTCCTTTAACCTTATAATTTTAAGATCCTCGATGCGGTAAGGACCATGGTAATGTTAATTATTCGAAAATTATTGTGAAGCCGCTTGTGTTTACACACATCTCAAGGAGTCAGAATTTATATTATTTGCACATACAGCGTGGTCACTGTACCATAGAATAATCGAGGAAGAAGTAAACAAAGCTCACGCGCGACCCAGGCAAATAAAGACGCTATACTCCGTTTCACCTTATGTTAGGCCACAGAGAAGGCTAAAAGCGCGAGCTTATAGCGTTGGGAGCTGCCATAGCCTCCGCTGCTCTTAACGCACGAGAGCTTGTTCCGCCGAGATGTGCCCTTGAGCAAGGAGCTCGCGCTTGTAGCCTTCCTACGGTACATCATAAGGTGAAGCGGAAATACAGTTGCCGGCGCTTTGTGTTCGGCTGGAGAGGGTCGCATGGTGTGCCGCTGGCGCGTTTTTGGTTGCCGGTGCCACCGGCAAGGACTCGCCGGCGATTGACCACCCGAGTTCGGCATCAGGTGGTGGTCGCGACAAACGAAATTAATAAGCTCGTCGGAGTAACTCTCGGTGACTGAAAATATGATGAAAGTGATGTTTCAAAGACGGTCATCCAAAATCATAGTGGAAGAGCGCGACTGGCAGAACGATCGACGTAATGCGTACGTGAGGCGTCGAGAGCCGGAAATCTGCCGTCCGAGCGGTCACACTCTGTCCCAGCAAAACAGAGTTCGAGTGGCACATTCGTTTTTTATATCTTTCGCCATAATCATAATCGAAACATCACGTGCACCCTATTTTCAACCATGAAGGGTTACTACATTTAACTCTTACGCGCTTACTAACTGTTTCTCGCTGCCACTGGTAGGGGATTCTTTTCGGCTTCTGGTTGGTCAAGAGAGCAGTTGAAGCCCTCTTTCTGAGTCTGGTGCGCTCCCTGGCTCTGCCCGTGCCTCCCATTGACCAAACTCTCTCTATACACGTCTTTGCAAAAAGAGAGAGAGGTCTAGCGGCCTCCGATGTGCTTTTTCTTAGTACTCTTTTCCTTTTCCTGCTCGATGTCAGCTCATGTACGGCAATAAAACAACATGTGATTTGACAAAAAAAAGAAAAGAGAAAAAAGAAAAGTGCGGGTTGCCAAGGATTTTCAAAGGGAAATAGCGGAGGACCCTAATTTTAGCATGCGTCGAATCTCACTTCGTCGAGGCGCTCCGTTCGTAGCAGAAGTTGGTTCAACGACATTTTGACGAACAATGTTCCGTTCCAGATTTTTCATCAAAAGACACTTTAGGGAAGGATCGGCCGCCGCGAAGTGGCATGCACGGGTGTGGCAGGTGGTTTAACAATTTTGTAATGAGCCGCCTCATACTGCCGCCGTAAAGAACGGTGGGAAGGGGGAGGGGTGTTTTACACGCATTTCAGTGATATACGTCATTCGCTAAAGCGTTGAGTGGCTCATGGTGTGCACGCGCGCGGCAGCATGCGCGACACCGTCCTAACTTTAGTTCACAGGAGGCAGACGGAAGTGCACGAGAGGGTCGCGCTGTTTCGTGTTTTTTCACGCGCAAAGCGCCTGCGAGGGTGTGCTCGCGTGTAGAAAGACTAAAGTTTCCTCTATACATTGCGACAGTAGTGGTTCAGTCAAACTGGGCGCTAATCTGGACAGTAGGCTAAAAACGTCGGCGAGAATTCGACCGCCATGATTCCGTGGTGCGCGCTTGTCCTCGGTGCCAGCAAAATCACGGTGATTCAATCCTCGACGACTTCTTCGCCAAGTGTCTAGATTAAGCCCCATGCTCATGAGATTCGTCTATTAGATTTCGGTCTAGCTCTCGCGGTGATATAAATCAAACTCAAGCGCGCTATTACAACAGAAATCGCAGAACCAATGCAGCTAAATATGGCACACTACGCGGTAACTGCCACGCGTGCACAGAAGCATCGTCAACGCAGAATCTGTTTCTGCGTAATATGCGCGCACAACAAGTGAGCGCCGAAGAGACTGACTCACCAGCGCAGTCTTGTCTCCGTGTTTGATGAGGGACCGGCGTACGGCTTCGAACATCGAAATCTCAGCAGGAGGATGCTCGGGGAAGGGCGAATAGACGATGCCGTCCTCAATGCGTGCTGTCACCATCTTCACTTTACTGTCTTCAACTATTGCCTGCTCACGCAGTGCTTTCCTCAACCCGCCGCTTTCAGGCACTTGTTCGCAAGGATGTAACTATCTGTAACAGCAGACGATGTTTACAGCGGAATTTCGTTACTGTCGTTATTTGGCATAAAATCAAAGGCCAACAGGCATTTATATATTATACTATAGGCTGTCTACAGCGGTTGATAGGATATATGGCTGATCCACGATGAAACAAACATATTTGCCAGAATCAACGGCGAATGAATTCTGCAGACAACCCACTTGTAACTTGTGGCGCCATCTTTTGGACTGTGGAATAGAGCGAGGTAAATAAATTTCATTTTTACCAGTTCACGCGCAGACGATCTCATTCATTAAATATTGTTCCTTTTCAGTCTCGTACTAACTGCTTTAAACTATTCGTTTTTCTTTCCATAGTATTGAAATTTGGAATGATCTTGATGGGGAAATACGTACTCTGCCTATGGTGATTTTATTAGCGCGGTTCTGCCTATTCTTTTCAGTAACGCATGACGTCATCGTTCGCATTTCTGTTATGTTCAAGGGCATGTTGTATTGTTTGAATGTTAACTTTTTTCTGTATTTTCCACTCCTGCAATGACCTCACAGAGGTCGCAGTATGTGTAAATAAATAAATAAATAAATGAATGCGTCGTCTCTTTGCGAAGCCTATCAAGAGATCTCCACAAAAAACAATCATCCCTAAATGCGAACACGGTCGACGTTGACCATTTTCAAGTTTTTGGTGTCATTTTCTACAAGAAGAGAGCTCTTACTCTTTTCATGTATACCAGGTAAAAACATTACATAAAATGCACATTCTCTGAATATGTAATATTTCTATAGTGAAGGCTCTGTTTTTTCGGCTTTTATTACAGCACAAATATTCATTTAGATATTTTCTTCGTAACCGCAATTCATAGCGCCGACAAAAATATTCTACAAAACAAATGACCCGTAAAATGCGGAAGAATGAAGCCGAATTCAGCGAAATTGAAGCTGGCACCTTGAAACCCCTATTCGAGATTGTAGCTAAATATTATCACGAATAACAAAAAATATCCCTGGAGAAGGGAAACAAGGAAGACAAAGGAAGAAACACAATTCCCCAAACACGGCTAGGTGACTTGTGCGCGAAAGAATAAATCTGCCTGGTCCTGGTTTTCGAACCAGGGACCTCTCCATTCCAATGCAGTGCTTTACCAACTGAGCTAACCAGGAGTTAGACGTCAATAAAGCAAACGGTGTTTATCAACTGCCCCCAGTTCTATCAGCAACAGGGGTGAAGGGCCAGCATTTTAAGTTTATGATGATAATGAAATTAATGCAAAGGTGCAAGTGAGCTCTACAAGAATTATAAAAAGTAATCGCTGCCTTATCATCAAATATTATCAAAATCTGATACGAAATAAATCTATTCTACTTCCTCTTTGACCGGGCCCCCGATTTACATTACTGTATAACAGCGTGTTTCGATCTAAAAATGTCATTCTTAAATATAAACATATTGAACTGTTCCTCAACATATACGTAGTGTTTTTCAGTTATTATGTTTATTTTACAAGTAAAATGAGCGGTATTAATTTATAATTAGGGGTGGGCGAACTACGGCTCGAAGTGAATATAGCACAGCGTTATTCTTAGCTTTAACACTGCAAAACGAGCCCGATTGCCGTCGGTTTTCCCAGCACCGTCAGTAATGTATGAAACGCAGTGCTACTCAATTTAGACATATGCTATTCGCTCTACTCCTATTTATGTATAATCTCTGACATTCAAAATTCACCTTGAATTGTAGTGCCACCAAATTATAAAGTTATTAGAGGCAAATGTATTTCGATTGGCGAAAATACGCCAAGAAAACCGCACGGATAATTTTGAGTGCGAGTTTATATTAACAAGTTTCTGTCTCCTGCGCACTAATTGTTTTAAAACTAAACTAACATAATTCACAATTACAAGAACAGGAGAGAGAGAGGCTGGGTTTCTACGCCTTTCTCTCCAGTTTCTCCTTTCCTCCTCTTGAGCATGTCCACAATGGTACGTAATACGCTTTCTTTCTATAGCTTTGGTTGTACTGCACGGTTTTAGTAAGACGAAATATAAAGAGATTCTGGTCAATGGCAGGAGCCGGCGGTAGCCTGGGTGAGCGGCGAAAGCGGCGGCGCTGCCAGCGTCGAATATTTTCCCCGATCGATTAAGCTTCGAGAAGTTGGAGAATGCGCTATGGGATTACCGCCTTAAAGAATTCGAATATGCGCGGTGCAATTTTTTCTTTTGGATGAGGTTGAAAGTACATGAACGTATAATTGGTAAGATATGGTATGGTAGAAAAGGGGAGTTTCAAGGCTGCTTCGTGCGATTACTGAGCCAGGAAAGGTGACATTGGCGAGAACATTTCCTGAAAAGAAGGCGAGACTGCGAATGTGGGGTGCGGGTTTGGGGTTTGGGTCAAAACTCCACGGAGCCGAATCGTCAGTTTTTACTGCCCATTAGTCCTGGCCGCGGTCGCCAGTACAGCCAAAAGAAAGTTTGAGTGCGTTCCAAATGTCGCCGTGACAACAACGTCACGTGCGCTGTCCTTTCAGTTACGAAGAGTCGCAGATTTCAACTCTAGATAATAAAATGAAATACTTTGAGAACATCCTTACCTATAAATTGTGACAGGAGGCTATTCGTTAAGTTCATTGCCTCCACTAGGGGAATATTTGAGGCTAGTGGTTGGTCACAAGAGCTGTCAATGATCGCGGCCCAATGTTATTGAAACAATTTCGGCCAATCACATGCCCTTAATGTTCTCCAAATGTTTACCAAATAATGACCAAACCCTCTACATATACAGCTCTGGGGGCGCTATAAACGCCTCGAGAAAACGCAGCAAGCGAAAGCGCGGCGGCTGCTACTGCTTGTGCGTTTTGCAGCTCTTGGCTATATAGGCCTACCTAACATTTGGAGCATTCTTTTTCTTAAATACTATCGGCGTCGCACTTTTTTTATTTTTAGGCATCTAAATCCGTTTCTATTCTATTAGCACGGGGTGGTGCACACATGTCCAAACCTGAACCGGTTTTCTTGAACGCTAACCGTGGGTTAAAGTTTGCTGTTGTCCCTTGAAAAGAGAATTTTCGGTCACGTGACTGGGAGAGGAGGGGCGCCGAAGTAGAAGCAGTACCTACAAGCAAAATGACCGCAATGTTGATGGAGGGTTATGATGCTGGCGAACATTAATGTCGATCCGGCATTTCAATTAATGTCGCAACATCAGCCTATGCGGAGAGAAAGTCGCCCGCTTATTGTACAGGAGTTGCAGAGACGTCAGAACGACGCCGAGCTCCGATTGGCTTTGATTGATAGAATAGAGGGTAGACCTCGATGCTAGTCGCCTTGAGATCTACCCACTATATTTTTCAAGCAGTCAATGAGAGCACGGTGTTCTATTATCATCGGCAACCCCAGAGCAAGAAGTAGACGAACTTGCGCTCCGCATTGGCACGTCAAGCAAAACGGCAGTTCAGAGGGACTTCTACACGAACCGACGGCGAACTCTGAGATTGAAGACACACGACGGACCATAATCATTCCAAGTGTTTTTTTATTTTTTATGGCGAGTACAAAAATGTTTTGCGAACAGGTGTCATATCCAGGCACGTACCCAGCGGGGGAGGGGGGCAGCCCCCCCCCTCAGAAAGCTTTAATTTTGCTGAGGCGTCTCTCCCTCCTCCGCCACATAAAGCATTTTGTCATGCGCGGCCCTCCCCCAACCCCTCCACCCCTCTTCTTCCCCCCGAAACAAAGTCCTGGCTACGTGCCTTGTTATATCTATACTAGTACGTTTAATTTTGTGCGCTATGCACGTCAACCCTTGAGCTGCGATTGCTTTGAGGCGAAGGGGGTTGCTATCGATAAAGCCCTCGTTCCGGGTGCACAGCTGGTACATTTTTGTATGTTTTGTGTTTGCATTGCGCCGACAGCATCGAGGTTTCTTCACACATGTTCGAGGTGGCCAGCAACACCGTGACGACGGTTTTGCTGACGGTGACGGTGTTGAACGGTGACGAGAAGCATAAGTTATGCTCAAGCAGAGCCGCTGCTTCTCTTTCTGGCCGCGACGATCGGTACATCCACCAGTGAGAAGGGTTCGAGCGCGGTATTCCACAGGGTGTCACAAAAGAAAATTTACACGGTCTTTTTACCGCAAAAATAAACTAGCCATCGCCGAACGCTCATTCTCCGCCCAAAGGTAGAGCTAAAGGTCACAACCAGATGCCAAAGTTTCAGCCCGATCCGATAACTTAATCAAAAGTTATAAGTGATTTTCTGAACATTTCAATGGGAAAATGGCGGCCGACGGAGTTTTAAACACATGGGGCTCTATGGCACCAGAAACCGGAAACGGGCAAAAATGGGCTCCATTTTCCCGTTGAAATTTTCAGAAAATCACTTATAACTTTTTATTAAGTTATCGGATCGGGCTGAAACTTTGGCATCTGTTGTGACCTCTGGCTCTACCTTTGGGCGGAGAATGAGCGTTCGTGTGATGGCTAGTTTATTTTTGCGGTAAAAAAGACCGTGTAAATTGTCTTTTGTGACACCCTGTAGATTAACCTTGTCCATGTCGTCTGCAAAAGTCGCAGAAACGAGAAATAAACAAGTACTTACCACAAATAAAGTGGACGAACGTTTCTTTTTGTGTTTTTGCCTTTTTAAAAGTGAATTCAAAAAGAGCTTGGGTCTTATTGCGATATGTAGCAAAACGCAGCTGTGCAGGTAGAGAAATCAAACTTGCAGACGATTGTATCTTGCCTGCAAAAGTCGATTAGAGATGGAACAAGCGCCAGCCTCAGGGGATTGCGCACAGCGGCAAAACGATATGGCAGTAGACGAGAGGTTGCAGTTAATTCGAAAAGTGTGGGTAACAAAGCGAAAAAAAATAGGGGAAAATTTAGTCCCACAGTCACCGCAGACACACAAAAAAGGCGTGATGTGACATTGCTGATGCAGTCTTCAAGTACAACCATAGTACATTTTGATTTAAATTACCATACAAGATCAACTGCAACCAGCGAGAAAACCGAAAAACAAACAGAATGACTGCCTTGTTTTACCTATAGATGACGCGTAATACTTCATAATCAAAAATGATTAGTTGTTCCATATCCACCCTTTTATTAGAGTACCTAGGTACTTTTGTTCCCTTTCTAGGTACGCTGGTTTACCGAAAATTAATGTGTATTCTACATCATACAGAAGACAAATAGTTGTGAGACTTGGCCTTGGTCGTTTCTAAATACAAGAACAGAAAAAAATTTCTGCTTCCGTGCGCTAGTTTTTATATATGAGATTGGCAAAAATCGAAGTTTTCGGCGCTTCTGAACTCGTGCATCGGCGACAAGGTACTTTCAAGTCACGTGCGCAGTAACATTTCTGGGGGGATCATGCCACTTCCGGATTTGCTCTGTGACCTCTGTTTCTGGTTCCTCCAGCGCTCCTCCTGTGATTCTGAACACCGTGTCAACCGTGTTCTCGACCAACACGGCGTCATGGCGTGTTGGTCTCTGACACCAGGCACCCTTGAAGGGATCCTCGCGCGGTAGACGATGATAGAGAAGGTTTTGTTTTGCGAAAAAAGGACTCCGGCTCAGGCAAAGCAAAACACCGCACCTGGTAGGCTTCGCCCCTGATCGCGGCGGACGATGCGATTGTACGTTGAGAGAGACAATATAACGAAAGATCAAACTCTTATCAGCTCCTCGAGCCAAACAAACTGGTTGACATTACTCGAGACGTTGCTCAAGCTCATTAAAGGGGCGGTGCGATGATATTCATTTGGAATGTTTTTCCCTTTACACGAATTTACTGGCGCAAGTGGAACCCAAATATACTCGACCAAGAAACCTCTTCCTTGCGGTGTAATTCCAGGATAAAAGCGAGCGTTTTCTTTGAGTCTCTCCTCCGCAAAACCTGATGACGTAGCGTGGGGGTCGCAGTGACGGCATAGTCCCCCATTGATGACATTTGAATGCGACTTTTAGATTAAACCAGAGGATTGCGTTAGCTCTCAATTTGGGCTCGTGATAATAAACAGCTCGACAAGCATTCGGGTAGTGGCTCCTGTCCAATCGCGACAATGACGACAATAGCCGAACCCTTGCCATGTTCGGAACTCAGTGCGTGTCCTGTGCTTTGCCAACCTCAGCGCGTGGCTATAATCAACATCGGCGGCATATAACCGGCTCCAGATCACTAGGCCGCTTGTTCTGCCTTCGAAGTTGACGGGAAAAACGCTGCTCGTTTTTCTGTTTAATTTTTTCTGCGACATTTATGGCGTTGGGAGGGAACCGAACGCTTGTTTCTTTGGTCATAAACGTCCAGGATTCGTTCTACACTCCACGCCTCCCCTCTCGTGATGTCCCACGTGACGTCACGTGTGACGTCATTATGGGAAACGTCCCATAATGCAACGCGCGGTTACGCCGACGCCGACGGCGACGCCGCTCAAGCAGTGAAACGGGCGCCTGAGAGCAGCGCTCTAAAAATGCAGAACCTGGCCCTTATGACGATAATTTACTAGGTTTGAATGATGAAAACTTTTGTAACATTAACTTTTATCACGTAAACATTAAATATATTGAAAGCTAAAACAAATTTTAATTTAACAAGTAAAATGCAGTTCTTGACAAAGATGTTATCTTAGCGTAAAACGCCTTTGAATAAAAGAGCAAACTTTAAAAGTTCCAATTTCAACATGAAAACATTACATTTCCTAAAAAGGCTATTTTGAAATATCTTTGTTTATATCTCGTATAAAGAGCAATTGAAATGGCCTGAAACATTCGAACATCTTTTAAAGACACAACATATCGAGCACCCCTTTTCCATAGCCTTATGAGCATAACTGGCGTACGAGTACATAACATTCTTTTATAACATCAACGCTACCTACTAAACTTAAGCTCCATTGGGACGCACTCTCATCCGCCCCCGTTACGTGGACAATGCTGAAATTACAGACGACAATAAATTAAATGGAGAATGAAAGCTCACTGGCCAGTATGGTGGAGGCACAGGTGGCTCTCTTCCACGCATATAATCAGTACCCTAGTTTCACTCAGGTGTAAAGAGACGGATCTATCGATGATCAAGGATCAGCTTCTGCATTTGTTACACCATATTAAGACACACTTCGTTCCTTCCAGCTATCACATCAATCATCCTCCACAACAGCTGAGTTACACATGCCATTCCGTCAGAATTACAATTTATTTGACGTGCAAGCACGATAAAAAAAGGGTCATTTGCAGTGACGTTTAAGTTGTCTCACATTCAAGCAATCAATGAACTGTAAAAGCGTCCATGGCGGATACATTCACAAAGTTCTGATTGAAATGACGGTGGCAACGAAGGCGGGAAATGACATTTCACTTTAGTGGGTTCCAGTACACTGCGACTTCAAGGGCAATGACGCGGCAGACTGCCTCACCAAGAAGGCACACCGGGACAGGCAGTATCAACGTATTCCTCTTTCCCGAGGATACACTGGGGAGATATTAAAGGAAAACTGAATAAGATTTGTATATGATAGAAAACACTCATATCATCTTCCTTTGGCCTCCAGAATCACGAATATTAAGATTATTTTTCAATTAGGTGCGCGGAGGCTGCAGAAAATAATTTTCAAATGTACCGCTAAAGCCACACCTTCCCGTAGCTTGACGTCCTAATACGAGTTTTCGGAATCTCCGCTCTCGCGCATCTTCAGCGCCCATAAAAGATATTCACGAGCACTCTCGCTATTTTCGAAAAAGCTAAAAAAAAAAAAGGCGTCACGATTGGTGTCAGAGCGGTGAACTATGCTTGGCAACCTTGGCAATTACACGGGCTGCCCTCACGAGCAACACGCGCTTGGCGGCCGAAAGATGTATGCCATAACAAGTGGTCGGAGGGTTTTCGTGTTTTCTTGCGTTTAGTTTCGTATTTGAAGAAAAACGAAGATGATATTCAGAATCACTGGATAAAAATTCTCTAGAATTCACCTCCAACTCGTTTTCTTCAAGAACCTCTTCAGGTTCCCTTTAAGGACGGGTGTATGCAAAAAGTGTAGTTCTACGTGGCTTGACGGACTTTTAACGCATCATTCTCTACGAAGTCAACCTTCCGATAAAAGTCTGCGTTCGCATTTCTCTCACACGCAGCATAGAAGCACTGCTGCACAGAATTCGTTCCAATGTCGCTTATACCGCTAGCTTTTTGCACAGTATGCATCGTGCGGACTCTCCAGAATGTGCATGTGGACAGCTGGTCGAAGATAGAACACATCTCCCTCTAAAATGCCCGATATTTGAAAAGTGTCGAAGAGAGCTCAATCTACCACTCATGGTACTTGAGACTGCCTCTTGTTGCCAGAGAATGTGCTAGGACCTTGGCCTACTCCAGTTTTGCAAAAGTGGGCTGTATTTTCCTTTCGTTATTTCATATTGAAGCCTAAAATACCGGACAGTTATTAAGAGCAATAGATATTCATCATGAACAGCACTGACAGGGCACAAAAGTAGAACCAGCATTATTTAATAAATTGACATTAGATATATTCTTTAACTGTGAAATTATTTATACTAAACTCGTATTCTTGGTTGTATAATATCGCGCTTAAATTGTGTTTTTAATGTTAAACGTGTTTGGGTAATCTAATATAAATTACGACTCATTTAATGTACTATATTTTACAGTACAAAATCTACTCGCGTTTGGGGAATTATTTATTGTATGTAAATAGCATAACAAAGTATTGCACCCTAATGTAAATAGTGTACTTTTAATGCGATAGCATTATAAAGCCACTGCTCAAGATTTTCAGCTATGTATATTTTGGCCTCCTAATGCGCAGCAGTTGTGCGCAGTAGACCATATCAGCTCACTGTGCTTTTACCCCATTGCGCCGCGCGTATGCGGGGCGGCATTACGCACTCTTCCTATTCGCACCCTCTCCTAATGTCCTCTTGACGTTGTCATGGACGTCGTCCTTGAGGTCCTCCAGGAGGTTGTCCTCGACATCGTCTTTGACGTCGTCTCTAGACGTCGCCCTCGACGGCGCCTAGGACGACACCCCAGAGGACGGCGTTAAGAACCACGTCTAGGACGGCCTCAAGGACGACCTCTAAGCTGATCTTAAGAACCTCAAGGATTTAGCGTCCTCCTAAAAGACGACGCTAAATTAAACAAAAAAAGTTTCCTCGCTGGAAAAAAAAGAGAGAATTACGTCACGACAGATGCACCAATTCAGTGTCCCCGCTAAATTTGGCGGTGTGAAACGATAAATGCCATCGCATTCAAAGATAACCACCCCTGTGGTTTCTACAAATTTGCCTCGACCATCAATTTTCTTTCCTGTTTTCTTTTAGAATTTGGAGTGTATTGCAGGGTATTCCGTGGAGTGCTTAGTTTATCTGACAGCTATAAACTCTCAAGTAAGTTAACATTAATCACCTTTTTATTTCTTATTCATTTTTATAGGTTATTAAAGAAAAAAAGTTCTGGCAATTGATATAAAAAAAAGTTTTCAATACCGCTGATTTCCTTGGCTGTATACGGCGAACTGATCGCAAAAGCTTGAAACATAAGTTACTCACCCTCCAACGATGGTACGACGCTTGAAATGTCGGAGAGGCCTTCTTTAGATTGAAAAGCAAAATGAATAAAAAAAAGAAAAAAGCGTCCTGTTGATTGCGCCTAGATATAGGTGGTTACATCCGGTACGCTGCAAAGTGGGCTGTTCGGATATCCAGTACCTGTAAAGACCCTGATATCTGAACTAGTATTACTCTTATCCAGTCGTTTAAAGTTGAAAGCTCCCACTACAGTTTCATGGCACATCCACGTGTTTTTTACAGGTCGAAATTGAAGTAAACGACCTAAGCGGCCGGCTTTAAAATGATTCATTGCTCTGCCGGAAGCGGAGGCTATGGGACAAAGAACAATAACAAAACAACAACGTTCTGTAGCTTTACATCAGCTGTTACTCAGAAACAACGCAAAAATACACGCGCTACTGCGTACACATGCACTGAACAAACCAAAAAATGCCTAGCCACAAAAAGAAAAACTGTTTTTGTGTTTAATATGCTTTCTTATTAAGAGCAGATACACGAGACACTCGGTGAGGCACACAACATCCCGCATTCCAAACATACATCCAGCACAATTATTATTAATGATTGGTATTAAGGCTGTAGAATAAAATAAAGTGCGTTGATATAGTTACATAGATCAGGATTAGGTGCGTCGCCTCCAACGCGAAATTTGCACGTCGGCGCACGCGCAGCCAAACATACCGGAAGGCACTGAGCGCGTGCTGAAGGCTGAGCAGCTCCTATTAATTGTATGTTGCAACGTACTAAATGGGGGATGCACAAGAGCCCCTTTATATGACATCTTTAGCTGCCCGAGTAGCGCCACAATACAAAAATACTTAGATGCACCACTTACACGCCGTAGTCTGTGTTCCAAAATTTACTTCCTTTCGCTAGAGAGTAAATGTTATGTAGCTTGCCCTTCGGCAATCAAGTCGCATTTAGCGTTGTTCGACCCTGATATGACTCGCCGGATCTATTTTGGTAAAGGTTTTTTCCCACTGAGGCAACAGTTAAACAACTTTGTTCGGCAACACGAGGAAATCGCGTAGCCGGCGACCCTGTCACATAGCGAAAAGAACAACAGCTGGGCGGCGACAACACGGTTGCTGCCGTCCGGAAATCGTGTTGCCCGGATTTGTTGTCCGACCAGCCTGTCACACCGTGCTGATGGCGGGGACAACACAGGGAACACTCCGCCATCTTGATTGTTTACCTTCGTTCATGTGCGTCGCGGCGTCGTTGAAAATGTGACTCTAACAAAGTGCTAGCGCGTTCGAAGGGCCAGAACTTACCACGGGACAACATCAACCAATGTCGGTGATTAGAAAGCTCAACACCGGGAGCATTTTCCACCCTTTATTATATCAAAATGTTATTCATTCGCTGACGAAGCGGATAGTTCTAACCGAGGAAACTGAGATTGCTGGTATATGCTCGAGATTTAAGCCATCGTTTGAAGCGCATCCTTCATAAGGCAAACTATACCGAGGATAAAACCGCTTTAAACAAACTTTACCGCGAACATAACGAACTAAAGCCGAAGAATATGCAACAAAAAAAACAAAAAATCAGCAGAACCCATCCTTTGGGAATGATTATCTACGTTAATGCGAATAGCATCAAACGGTGCGGAGTTATGCGCGTTCGTCAGGTGGCCGGCACACTCTAGAATACGCCAGCCCACTCTTGAGGCGATTCTAAATTTGTTGACACTTTCACAGCCCTGCGCACGATCTCCGCAGCCCAGCACGTGCGTTTGTGTCACTTAGGAAGGCGAGCAAAGCACGCGCCATACGCACAAACACTCAAAATGGTACCGACCAGACTTTCTGGCGTCTCAGCTAGTCTCAACCAACGCTACAGTAAACGGTTGTTTATATCTTTACCATAGGACGCTCTTAACAGCGCTGTCACAGCTACCGGTGCGCGCGCGTTCCATGCACGAGGGCTCATCCCGCTCTCGTGAGGCTGAGCACGGCCGCTACATCACCCTCTCCCGAGCGCGGGAGAGGGTGAGCTAGCGGCCGTGCTCAGCCTCACGAAAGCGGAATGAGCCCTCGTGCATGGAACGCGCGCGCACCGGCAGCTGTGACAGCGCTGTAAGCGCGTCCTATGGTAAAGATATAAACAACCGTTTAGAGTGCGTTGAATGACTGCCTTCATAGCTCTATGGTTAGCGCGTCTGCCTGCTGATCAAAGGGTCAACGGTTCGAATTCCAGCCGGCGCCGGTCTTTTTATGTTATTTATCGACCCGCGGCGTAAGAGGTTAGATAGCCAGATAGATACATAGACGAAAAGTGCTTGAATTATCCAAAGAATGCTATTCGCATTAAAAACTCGGACTTCTGTGAAAAAAAGATAACCTTGCCGAATACCATCGTCGACTCAATTACACACAAAAAAGGACACGTTCAGCTTCCCTTTTCTTTCGAAAGTCCTTTTCATCTACCCCCACGCCGAGTTTGTTCTTGGCCTCACTCCAAAAGTTCGAGTTCTTCTCCTTGGACTTGAGATTTCCGCTTGATCTGACGTGATGCCAGGCTGAACCCCGGGCGATGAGTAGTGACTCCGTCTCAACCTCGTTTGGTCGTCCTGGGCTCGTTGTTGCCTCTTCCAGGCTCCTTGCTCGCACAGAGCTGTGGGTCCATGGCTTGTTGGGATGGGGGTCTTGGAGGTTTCCCCTCTCAGCCTTGTGGACAGCTTTCTCTTTCTGAAGCGGCGCTCGTCGAGCTTTCCTTGACGCTCTTTGCAGGAAGCGTCGCTGCCAGATTGCACAACATTGATCCGGCGCTGCCCCTTCCTCTTGAGTTTCGGTCGCGTGCTCATGACGGCATCCGAGTTCTCGGGTTCAGATTCCTCATGCCGCGAACACGACGATGTCCTCGGGTGCCCTTGCGTCGGGTCCGCTTTGTCCCGCTCGGGTTCCTTCGTGTCTCCGGTGGGTGCCTTGCTCGCCGAGCCGCCGCCGGTTCAAGGTCCCTTGGGGTGGCCGACTGGGGTCACCCGTCCTCCAACCTCGATGACAACTGGCTGCTCTTTTTGCACCTGAACTCCGTGAATGGCCTGGAGTCCGGGTTCCGACACAGCACCATGCAGGACTGGTTGATCTTGTCGGAATGAAATCCCAATCACCTGGTGGGCCGGTTAGATTCCTGCAACGGCGCCGCGTACTTTGTCCCAAAGCCGCACGGGTGCCGTTCAAAGCGGTCATTATCCTGGCTTGATCGCTGAACCGCTATATCCTGCATCTCGGCGCTGCTCTCCATGAGCTGGTTTGACTTCCCAAGCGTTGTCTTTTAGTTGGCGTCGCCTTCGTCCTCCGGGAAGCCGCCGCTGGACGCCCGAAGAGCCTTCTCTTCTTTCTCCCGCAGCTCAGGCGTTGGGCAGGTCTTGAGCGGAACGGCGTCGGTCTTGCGTGGAGCAGCTTCGGTCGCGTCGGTAGAAACACGCTGCTTTCCGGTCACCTTGGTGTCCCCAGCTTCTGGTATCTTCTTTCCCGACACACGAATTCTTTCACTGACTTCATGCCGCTTTGATCGTCCACGCCGCTCGTGGTTTCCGTAAGTCTTGCGAAGAACGGCAACGGTCCTGTCAGGAGAAAGACGCTGGATTTCGGGCAACTCTGTATCCCCAGCTTCCGGGTGGGACGGAGCATAGTTCTTCGGCGCCCACAAGATGGCGCTGTGCCTATGCCTACCGAAGACAACATAGATTTAATAAAGTCATTGGGTTTTAGAGACAGCGAAGGAAAAGTGGATTACAAGACAGTAGAGATTACCAAGCAAAGATTAAGTGAATGGTGGCAGAAAGCACGAGAAAACTAGGTATTTTCTTATTAACTGATGGCAAGGGGTTTTATAGCCTCACTTTCTGTTCAGTGCGGAGTGTATATAGTTTTCACATTTAAATATTCCTAAGCTTAAATGGTAAGACAAATTGGCTAGGTGGCGTAAGCTACCGCCCGATCCAAAGGGCTCAGCCGTATTCATCCATCCATCCATCCATCCATGACTGATTGCCTGCAAAATAAAATACGAAGAAACAAACTGCTACCCCAACTCTAGACGTCACCAAAACCGAAGTATAGTGTTGGTTGCGGCGCACGTCCCCCGCTAATTTAGCAAATTTATTTTACTCGAAGCTCCGGAGATTTTGTTGGCCAATTTAATAAAATTGTAGCTGGTATTACTTTATAGTATTTTGCTTACGGTCGTTCGAGATAATACTTCAAAAAAGAACTGCGTTGGTATCTCTCAACCGAAGATGAAAAGAGAGGCTTGCTCGTTACGGACACTTCAGCGACGCGTTTGACTGCGTTGCGCGGAACTCAAGCGAGTCACGCTTAGCGCAACTGAAACCAGGATCGCCTTTCACGCATGTTAAATATGCATAGTTTCAGACTGTAAAGGTTTGCATAAGTTTTACGGAAACGGGATATGACGGTTCGTATGGGGAGTGTTCGGGCTAAGGTACTTTTAATTAATGGCAAGTAGTGTACTTAGTGCCTATATGGACGTCTGGCACTGCATGCGCTAGCTTTTTTCTCAATGTAATATTCACAACGTGTTTTTTTATTAGCACTCGCACATGGTGCTTATTCGCATTTTTTCAGACTCCTGTGACATATTTCCAGTGGTGGCGTTCGATATATCCAGCAAAGAAACAATTCACAATTAAAATGGTCAGCACATGAACGTAGTTTGCTTCTCACTGAACTATTAAATCATAACAAATGCCGATTAAAGAAGGTTCTACATACCAATGTTGGTTAAGAGGCGTATAAACATATGACATTATCTGTATATAATCTGGCAACATCATCTATGCGTGGAAAAAATGAGCAGTTTATTAAAAAGCTTGAAGAGCGCTTTGGAACTGCCGATTCGATGTCAGATTCACTATTTATCTTTAAGATTTGCTTTAAACCGGTTTCCTTGTTCTACGTTCCAGCACCTATATTCAACCATTCTCCATCGATTCCTTCACGAAACGCTCAACATTAATAATAAATGTGGTTCTGTGGATATTTAGACAGCGTGTAGTTGATCAGCCATCTCAAAGTTGCGACGAGTCACTCGCTGCACATTAGAAATTTAGCTAGTGCAGTACAACCGCTAGTCTGGTGTCTTTAACGTGCACCACGCAGTAGTGGTTCACGACCGCACGCCGGTACGATGCTCATCCAGATCGAAACGGTCTTCACCCATGACATCAACTTTATGTTGCAGGTACAAATCATTGACCGTTGCAACAATGCCGAGCAGGTCCTCCTCCTTAATTAATGCACAGTCGCACTATAGCCTTTGCCGCAAGTGAGCCAAGCCTGGAATGCTATTGGAAGAAAGCCTCCGCTGGATTCCAGTTTTCTATGTTGCTGTCGTAGCATCAGATTCAGAGCTTCGGTTCTGGAATGGTGCTTACACCATAGTTGATAGCAGTTTCCCCATTGGGCTCCATTCGGCCCAGCAGATGAGATGTCGAAATCACGCTTTAAATTTGTTTGAATTCATCTGCTCGTTGTGTGCGTGCTTGTTTTATCTACGGAAGACACCTAGGCAGCCGGTAACAAAGAATGTCTCATCTCCTGCATCAGCGACTCTTACTCTTCGTCCATGTTCCAGGAACTCAACTCGCACATGAATGCCATGCCTGCTGACATACATTGCTGTCGGTCAATACTTTGACATTTTTAATGCCGGCGTTCACTTATGTTTGACGTTGGCTATATATCGTGCTAATCTCAGTTTCGTGCTTCCGGGGCGCCTGCTATCCTTCTGTCAAAAGTGAAGGATGTTCTCCTTTTCGATGAGAAAAGGGTGGAGGTTCCGTCTCAGCTTCTCGAAGCCTAAATTACTTGAGCTAACGACACGGCGTAGACTTAGAACTCGGCGGCAGCTCGTCGTTTTCTCTCAAATCAGTGGCGCTCTTTATCAATGTTATGATCTCTCCTTAGGAAAAACACGAGGGCGTGAACCTTAACTGTCTGATGCACGTTAACACGACATGCACGACATGGTTACACGACGTGTAACCATGTCGTCAAAAACTGACAGACAAACCTCTCGCTCTCTAAACATCGAATGGCAAGATTTAAAATTTAATCTTTTCTCGAGGGAAGCTGTGCAGACTGCTACCCATGGCCGTCGTAATGATCACGTCATAGTTTTCTCTCCTGTGGCATTTACCACACTGAAGTTTTACTGACAGACTTGTTATAGCTTTGTACTTACGTTCTGGAGTCGGTTTTGTTCTTGTGGATTGAATTGAAACTTTTACCTTTACCAAAGCCACTGAGCTTAACAACCTCATATACTTTTTTTATCTCGATATACTGCCAGTGCATCCAAGAATCAACGTTTGAAACATGACTTGCTTTTACGACAACCACTGCTAGATTTTCTTCTCTTGCTGCACAAAATCTTTTCCCTCACACTGTGTTTACATTTCCGAGTTCATTCGATTAGTATACCTCGTATTAGAAAATATTTAATTCATTTTGCCGAGCATAACAAGCTTCAACGCGTTTAAAAATTCTGACATTTGTGACAACTTCTTTACTAGGACAACACATTTGCTGCAGCTTGGAGTCACTGAGCACGCGCTAGCGCAGTCCTGCCCTTTTTTATTATGTATTCTGTCAAGACAATTTATAAAAAAAAAACTTTCGGGTAATTCAGTTATCAAATTTATACCAGTTGACTAGAATAGAAAATTCGCATGATGACCGATATACTCGGCCTTAATTTAATAAATCCTTCACATGGCCACCCTGACTGCACTTATTGCATATGTCCCTTTTCAATCAGCCAATATCAGCCGCGCTGTAGGGCGCGAGCTCTCTCTAACTTTGTCCTTCTTGGTGCAGCCCGTCAAGCTCAGCGAAACAAGAAGTCACGTGCGCGCTCCAGGCGGCTTCCTGCTGAATTCGCCGATTTCGACGGGAGCGAGTTTGGTAGCGATCCCTGACAGATCTGGGCCGTGTTCCAAAATTTACTCGATTTTACTCCAGGGTTAGGGTTTTGTGCCCTTGGCGTTCTAAAACCTACCCGCGTCCAGCGTTTTTCAATCTGTGCTGTCACGTGATACGATCCGCCGGAGTAACTCGGATCCATTTGGGTAAGATTTGGAACACAGCCCTGGAGGCTGCGTCATCCAAAGCGACGTCGTAAAGTAATCCATTAATTAGGGTTGATCCGGATTGCCCGTGGAGACGCGCGCTCCCGAAAAGTAAATCTGAGGGCGCGCCAAAACGGCCGCCGAAATTGCCAGATGATTTAGTCTGTGAAAAAATTTCGAAAATTCAAGTATCAATCAATTCCGCTTGTCGAAGTGTATGTGGTGCAATCAGGACCTGAGACATGATGAAGACTCCCCGGGAAGGTTTGGTTGCATATAGAACGCGCCAGGTGGCTTCGAGGCCCCCCAAGCCTCCACTGCAGAGCAGTGCAACGAACCCACGTGTAAAAAATATATATAATAATAATAATATATAATATATATATATATATATATATATATATATATATATATATATATATATATATATATATATATATATATATATATATATATATGTTTATTTTGTTTTTATTTCGAAACATTCAAAGAACAAAAAAATGGCCAAGCTTTTCGGAACAAGAGCGGTTGGGAGTATAAAAGAACAAGTATTGTACGAAACGGCGCCCCTGAAACCAGGGTGTCGAACCGAAATTTTTATCGGTTCGGTTCCGGTTCAGGTTCACAGATTTCGGTTCAGCTCCGGTTCAGTTCCGGGGAATAAAAAATAACGGTTCGAACCGGTTTGAACCGGTTCGAACCGGTTTGAACCGCAAAACTGAGAATATATTTTCCGCGTTTCTTTGGTAATAGGCACTATTTCAACAGTGCAACGATATCTAGCTTTTTATCATTCGTAGAATCCACATTTATTTTGAGGCAGAAAAATAAATTGCGTTGTTTAATTTGAATGAAACAGGAAAATAAAGCTAGATTAACATATATGACTCAGCATCTATTTTTTTTACCTCAGTTGCATATATTTTACCTGAAGCTAAAGGTTATAAGTTTGGAGATCGCCTAAAATACCAGTTAATGCTAAGACTTTGCGTCGCTGTATTAAAAGTAGACTCATGCTGTGCTCTTGAACTTAGGAATTAATTATAGTGCATAAAATCATGAAATGGGCACGTCCTCGCCATATATACCCTGAAATCTAGTTTACAAAATACGTTTTACAATATATATGATACCGAACTCAACTGAGCTAAAAGCAATAATATTTTCAAAATACCGAAACAGTTTTAGGACAGACCCTTTCAGTCTACCTTTTATAGAAACACTGAGCGGCAATAACAACGCTTACTTTCTTGACCAATATTCTTTACATTCAGGACCGTTATGCATGCAAATAATCATGCAGGAAAGAGGGACCTTTGTACTCAGATCGGATCTGGCCTAAAATAGCGCGTACGGGAAAGAACAATTTTGACATAGCTTGGTTTGAGGTTTATTCTTGTCAAGATATCGGTCAATTCAATTTACAAACAAACATGCCCCATAATATTTTTTATATTTTTTGTTAAATAAAACAAAGTAGTATTTCATACTCTGCTCGACATTACAGGTACTTAATTGGTCACTTCCTGACGGTCTGCGTGCGCAATCGTCATAGTTCCGCCACGCGCGACTGTGTACTTTGTTTTAGTCCAGCCCGCAGACACATAAAATTCTTGTTCATCACATAAAAGGAGAAACAGACTTCTATATGTTTGAGAAGTTGAATATGCGTCAGGAAGACATATGTTATTTATATCAGCTTCAAAATAAAACATTCGTTTAAGGTTCTCCCAAATCACTACTATCGAGGATAAAAACGCCGGAAAAAATATGCAGAGCCAGATACTTCCGAGGTGCATTCACTTATGATGTACATCTTTAGGGTCATCGGCCCTTCATTTATGTTGTCAAGTCTTCAGGCAGCAATAAAATATTTTTTATTGCCATTAATAATTTTGATTTTATGAAGTTCACATAGCCGCTTCAGACTGACATGGAAGGATGATACTCGAGAATACACCATCTGTTGAGTATGCGGAACACGCTTTTCTTTTCGCAGTTTGGCAGTATGAAACACCGGTTCGCGGGCTATGCCAAAAAGACTGTGTGTTCACATTACAGATCTGAAGGCAAATACACGAAATGTGCAGAAAGAGACAATAAATGGTATTCTTCTAAATAACCCCATACAGGACGCCTTACCGCAAAAATAAATGTGTAGAAATGCAGGTTTTAAACGTAAACACGTTTGATAGAACTCCGTCTGGCTGGGTCAAAAATTTGAGAAATACAGACCTTCACCAACCAAGTCATGAAGATTTAGGAGCTTCAAAGCTGATGACGTCAATTCGCTCCATGGGACATTTAATGCTTTTGCATTAAAAGTGAAGGAAGCAAACGACACACTGTAGATGGAAAAGAAGCTGCAGCTCTCCACGTACAAATAGTCGCCACTGATGAAAATACCGAACCGATTTTGAAACGTAGGACTCCTAACTGTTCAGCACTTGGTTGGTTATCGTCCGTATTTCTGCAATAGAGATGCGTGCAATGATGCTCCTAATTACACATAAATACCGCTAAGAAAAGATAACATATTTCTAATTTAAATCACAATTCGACATCGGATTGCATGAGCTTGAAACTTCACAAAATACTGTCTTGGGAGGCTAAAGTTATATTTGTTTTTACATGTACTTCTTTTGCGACCTCATTTTACAACACTGTGCTTTATCAGTCATGTGCGCTCTAACATTTTATTAGGCTGCACCACAACTTTACATTTTGGATATCTCTTTTGCTACACTTTGTTTCAGCTTAAAGGAGCATTGCAAAGGGACGAAGAAAATCAAATGCTGCTTCGAAAAGCGTGCCTATCAGTGTCATACACGAGCGTTCAGTGAAGGCATTGGTCTAGAGCGTCAGATAATAGCGATATAAAATTCTAGAGGAAGTACTGGCTGAATAAAGCCCCTTCATGTTTTAAAAGTTGTGCAAGGTGCGTCGATGCACGAGGCACGTGCTACGTGCATCCCTGGAGAAAATCATGGCGGAACAGCGCAGCTCTGAGCTAGATTTAGGACGACATGTTCTTCCCGGAAGTGGCGCGCGGCACGTGTCTCGAGCAGTTCCACAACAATGTATGGCGTCACTTTTCCCAGGATAGAGGGGCTTTATGGCTGAATAGAGTGCCTTCATACACACGCGTGCTTTTGCTTGAGTGGTGACATCTCCGCCATTTTTACGCCCAATCGTTTTTTATGCATTTTGAAGTACGCGCAATCCGGTGTCAATCAGCTCGAGCGCGTAGCTTTGGCTAATGCAGAGACGCCATTTTAGCTCCCAAGTCACGCACCGAGTGCGCGAGAGCGTCACGCGCTGAACATTCAGTGCAACAATGGATGTCTTCACCCTGAGACAGACAGACATGTAGGCACCCTATGGCTGAATAGCCGCAAGTGACCCCTTCCGATCCCTTCAAGCACGTCACTCTCACTCAACATTTTGCTTGGAACACCCGTAAATTGGTGGGGCGTTCACATCTTCATAACTGTATGTTAATTTCCAACACTTAAGGAGATTGCTAATGGTTGTTGCACGCTCTTGTTTCGCTTCTCTAATGGTTCAGACCAAGGACGTCATCAACAAAAGAAATTGTGCTGAATATTCTGAACCTATTTCAACAATTATGTTCAAAATACGTCGGATTTTTATTTTTTTTATTTTTAATGTGTTGCTAGAGTTACACTCACTAGTTAGAGCGAACGCGATGCAAATTACCAAAATGGCCAGAAAAGCTTTGCACGGCCCCTTCAAGTCCAGACGCAGCCGATGTTACAAGCGCGAGCATGTGGTCCTGAACACTGCTTGCACTGCAGGACCTAGCGTGCTTGGCAGACTGATGAAAGCCCGGAGCGTGCTCTTCTAGCTTCTGCTACGCTCACACTTAAAGTGAAACCGAGTATTGAGTTGAGAACATCCCATTTAACCAGAAAACTGAACTGTTTAACGTGGTTTGTACGCGACATCATCGCACTATGTCCTGGTGGTTAGAAATTTCTTTTTGCTGAGAAAATCAAATCCCGTGGTGTACAATGAAAGCTGCAGAAGTTTCGCGCTCAGTGCAACTCATGTATTCAGAAACAAATATTATTATTTCTTGGTGCAGCGTCGTAAGGAACGACGCGAGCGTTTGTCATCATAAAAACCCGCTTTCTGGCAGGAGTGATTTTGCAAACGAAGTAGCTTTGCGGGATCACGCTGTCTTGTCTGCGCCCAAGATGCGAAGCAGAGGAACCTTTACAACACAGTATGTTTTAACTCCCCCCCCCTTTCATTTTACGATGCTCTTCCACAGAATACTTTTCATTTCTAAGGGGCTCCCTCGTCCGTTTGGCCGGGGGTGCCGATTCGACAGTTATATTTGTGTCATTTGTTAACAGTAATCCTCCATTTCTTTTATTCTGCACCGAAAAAAAATTGCGGTGGCTTAGCTCGGCTATGCCAGGATATACGTAGCGTGAGCTTACGCGCGCAGAATGAGAGGCGCTATCAAGCAGCTCTTGTGCAGCGTCAGACTTGGCTACTGCGCAACGGAGGCACAGAGCTGGGCACGCGGCGGCGCCAGTGCGTCTGCCGCGGCTATGACGTCACTCCTCTGGAACGCGAAGACCGGCGAGGTGCGCGCGGTGGCGGTAGGGCCCGCGGCGGCGGCGGCTCCGGCACGCCAGCTGTGAGCCGTGTGGCGTCACTACTCCTCGCGCTTGCGCAGGTTGGCGAGGCGCGCGCGGTGGCAGCGGAGCCCGCGGCGACGGCGGCTCCGCCCCGCCAGCTGTGCGCCATGTGACGTCACTGCTCTTCGCGCTTGCGCAGCACGGAGTACGGCTCATTATGAGAGCCACGCGAAACTGCTCAACCTCGGCCAGTGAAGATGACGCTACAAAAACTGCGAGAATTTGAGTGGTTGCCTCTAAGGCCACCAGAATCTTTCTTTTTGGTATCCCTACCATACACACTTGTAGTTTTATTTTTCGTCAGATTAATAAGCCACATTTAGTCCTTTCCATACTATTCTCGGGGACAACTTTCATGAGACAGTTCAGCAACAACGAAACCATATTTGGCTGCCTCAATGATATGTACATGTAAAATGTTTCATGACAATTTTTGCACTTTCAGTAAATACCACTAAGAGCTAATCCCTGACGTTGATAGCTTTCAAAAACGTAGTTGTTTTCTCCACTCAATTACAGACGCAGAAAAAATAAAGGAAAGAAATAGCTTTTCCCTCCCCAACTCGCTATTAGAACAAGCGGCGATGTTATCTGATGCTAATTGTATACCGCCAGTGTTAGAGTTCGGCTATTCTGATCTTTGATTGAACACAAGCCAACACGAATGTTTGGAGATGCTAATAGTCAAGAACCCGAGCACTTGACTCGGGCTTATGAAAATCTAGTACGTCACGTGACTCGTCATGAGAAGTCGTGATGACATGTGATGTCACGATGTCAACAACGCTAATACATATATATTCCGTTGCAACTCCAGAAGGTAGGAAAGGGAAAAGAAGGCCGGGGAGGAAGAAGCAGACGGAACGCTGGAGAAGAGAGGGGAAACCTCCTCCTCTCTCCAGCGTTCTGCCTGCTTCCTCCTCCCCGGCCTTCCTTTCCCTCGCCCCACCTTCTTGAGTTGCAACGGACTATAATGACGTACTCAATTTAAGCCGACTTGGCGCGGTGAGCCACGCGACTACGTCACAAGGCCACGTAACGTGACATTATTTGACAGCATATCTTGACACTATAACGTCACGTGACCACGTGACACATGATTAATCGTAGTGCCAGTACAAAAGCGCCACGAAAAGCCACAATTTTTCATACATTGCAATTCAGTATATGACAATTTGATCACTACATAGAAATACAGCTGCCAGTTTTTACTTCTCGAAACACTCATTTTGTAATAAAAACATTACCGTGAACCGTTTTGAACCGGTTACCGTTATATTTTTTTCCGGTTCAGTTCCGGTTCAGTTCCAAGATGGCGGCGAAGATTTCGGTTCGGTTCAGTTCCGGTTCGGCTAAAAATAACGGTTCGGTTCCGGTTTTCGGTTCGGTTCGGTTCCGGTTCGACACTCTGCCTGAAACCCGTTCATTTTAGGAGGAAGGAGGGAACGCCGCCGTTCTATTTGCATCGATGTAGCTGGAACGGGACCTCGTCACATTTTAACGGGATTGAAAAAAAAAGTGAAAGCCGTTTACAACTCCCTGTAACGCCGAATTAGGAGCGCAGCTCTTGAGGAGGAGGAGGGGAGGGTACGGGGGGCAAGCGACCTCAGGGGAAGGGGGGAAGGGGGTCACATTGTCTCAGGAAGGTCACTTGACGTCACTGATGACGTCATCAATGAGGATGGCGATGACGATGCGGATGCCGATGACGTCACCAGTGGACGTCACCATGACGTCATCATCATCACGTGACCTCGGGGGTCACGTGACCAGGGGTCACGTTACCTGGGGGACCACCTGACCTGGGGGTCACGTGACCTTGGGGGTGGGGGGTGGGGGTCACGTGACCTCGGGGGAGGTCACATGACCTCGGGGGGGGGGGGGGTCACGTGACCTCGGGCGGTTACGCCGACGGCGACGGCGACGCCGCTCAAGCCGGAAACGGGCGCCTAAGAGCTGCGCTCTAAAAGGCCTCCTCTTTTTACGTTCAATGGGTAATTTTTATTTTATTTCTAATAGGTGATTAACACACTTGTGTTAAGTCCAACCAAGTGCGAGGGTTGCTAGGGCAACAGCTGCGTCGACTCGAACAAAACGGTGTAAAAACCGGTTTCGTTAGAGCCGACGCAGCTGTTGCCATAGCAACCCTCGCACACGGTAGGACTCAACACAGGATGTGGGAATCACCCTTAACGCACCTGAACGTCTGTCCCAAGTATGTCATCCCACACGTCATGAGGATTTAATAGACGACGCTAGTCATGCTCTCCGGCCTTCAATGACACAAAAATTTTGGCGGGAGCCCCGGCTTTCAATGACACTAAGATTTTGGCTAGGTACAAATATAAAGTGTCGCGAGAATTACACGAGGCATTTGAAATCAGGACCAGAGAGAAAAAATGTAAAAGTGACACGTGCCATTCCTTAACTATACAAATGAGTTTTAATTTTTTACACGCGGGCTGAGCAGATAGCGTAAACAGGGTTTTTGTGGCCATATAACGTGGTGAATTTTCAATAAACTTCAGTTGAGAGTGCGCCTCGTCCTGTTTTCCTTCGTCGGTGTCCCTATATTTTTTCGGCGCTTTTGTTTGCAATGATCCAACTAGCCCAAATCTCCACTTTATTCCTAGGGTTATTATTATTACTTTTAATGTTGCGGAGTAATTTT
>JAZHYW010036981.1:0-44512 GCA_037355805.1 Ixodes ricinus
GGGGGCAAGGCATGTGTTTTGCCCCCTGAAACAGCCGCGACTGGGCAGGGCAAACACTGGCCGGCGGCGCCCAAGGAATACCAGGACACCGCACCCCGACCCGCGGGGGCATATTTTTAACGCGCAGGTGATACAAACCCTAGCTACGGTGCTCAAGCCGGATTGGCTGGTTCGTGGATATAGGCGCTGTCGCCGCCAACATAGGCAGTGGTTACAATGCGAGTTTCCGAAGCGGTAGCGTAACTTAGTTGTAAGATTTCTGCCCCATACGTAGCAGACCTGAATTCTAATCCATGGTGTGGGCTTCTTTTTTTTTCCTCGAACATTTTGTTTTGTCGAGGCATTTGGCGATATTTACGACATTTCTTTTTACGATTAACACTGAAAAAGAAACCAAATGTTGCCGACGAAACATCGCTGAACTAAATGGTATGGGACTCTATTTACGGATGTGCATGGAAGACAGAGGGGCTTGGGTTGCCGTCTGCAAAAATATCAATTCCTCAAAAACAAAACTTGTCTGTTTTTCAAACCCGCTGAGGAGTGTTTGCCTAGATAGGCCCTTGATTTTGCATACGTCATGTTGTACCGATTGTACATGTGTTCCTGTTGAATATGTTTGTGATGTTAAGTACATGGGAATTGGGTTCGATTCTGATTTATCGTGAACACGCAGATGGCAAATATTTGTAAAAGAATGAGAAGAGTATCTTGTCCATTGTATTTTATTAGAGTGTTTGTCCCGATGTCAATTCGGATACTTATTATGCAGACACTGGGACACAGCATTTTAAGGTATGGCATTACTTTGTTTGGAAACTGTCCCAGGCGATGGCATACCAGGATTGATGGTATCTTGAAAGGTAGGCTGAGAAGTGTAGCTTACAACTCGGAGTTTCTTGCAGAGGACAACTTGTTTAAATCGTTTCAGTTGCCTAATTTTGAGACCCTGTTCAAGCACACCATTATCACCCGGCACTACTGGGACAGTTCCTTTAAGAATCCCAAGTTATTGTCTAGGTCTTTCAGGAGCAATCAACGGTTTGAAGTGCCCTGAAGAAGAACGCATTTCGGAGAATGCGTAAGATCTTTTTATGTACCAAAGATATTTAATGAGCTTCACGAAGACGTAAGTCTTCGTGAAGCTCATAGAGTCGGTGCAAAAATTAAAGAAAGCTCTCAAGTGTGTCTGCTAAAACTCATCTCAAGACCGATCGAGAAAAAAAATTCTGATGTTTCGTGTATCCCTGCATTGAGTTTGATGGTAATGCTGTGTCACATAGTGTGAGTAATCATATTAAATTACCTTTTTTTCTATTTAAGTGACTCCGCAAACAAATTTTGTTAGCATTTGTGCTTTTTCCGTTCCACTTGAGTTGAAATCAGAATGGAAAGCAATGAGAGAAACGCTGGAGAGGGATTTCCGCACTGAGATCCGTGAGCTTCGTTCAGAGATACGGGAAATGAAGTCAAGCATGGACTTCATAAATGCCGAATTTGAAGGCATCAAGAATAAGCTTACAAGCGGAGTCGCGGTAGACAACGCCCTAAAATCCGAAAATGAAGAGCTATGGCAAATATGTCTTGCGCTTGAGAAGGAAGTTAAAGAACACCGTAGGAGCATTGTGCAATGTGAACAACACTCTAGAGCATACAATCTGGAAAATAAGGGAATAATGCTGAATGAAAGCGAGGACCTCTACGAAACACTACGTAGGCTCGGCGTGGAAATTGGCGAACCGATCGACAATTCAGACGTCGAAATCTGTCATAGAGTTCGCACACGAGAACTGAGCAAACAGAACATAATAGTACAGTTCATACGTCGTGAAAAACGTGATAGGGTTCTCGCAAAGGCCCGAACAAAGCGACTTAAGAACACAGACCTGGGATTCTCCACTAACGACCCTGTTTTTGTTAATGAGTACCTGTGTCCGACCCTAAAAAGACTGCTTGGTAAGGCCTCTGCAAAGAAGCGCATCGCCGGGTGGAAGTATGTGTGGGTACGTAACGGCAAGATCATGGCCCGTAATTCTGAAACCACAGATGTTGTCTCTATCGAGCATGAGGACGATCTCGTTAAGATCTGCTAAGACAAAAATCTGCTGAGTAAAGACTTGTGTACGCTTTTGATTTTTTTTTCTGAAATGACAGTCACTAATCTGTTTCTGCCCCAGGATATTGGCAGTGATAGTGATAAATCAACACACAAGCTTTTGAAACTGTTTCATTTAAATGTTAGATCAGCCAGATCAAAGCTGGACGAGCTTACGTTTCTTTTTCGATCTTTTGAATGCTCATTTGACGTGATAATGTTCACCGAAACTTGGTATCGAGATGACTCCGATTTCTTTGTTCTTTCCCAATATACTCACTTTTATAAAAACCGCGTTTGTGGGCGTGGTGGTGGTGTTTCGATACTGACTGCTAGTGATGACTTTGAAGTTGTTCCAGAGTATACATGCCTAACAGATGACTATGAAATATTGTCTCTTAAACTAAACCAATTCATGTTTTCTGTTGTCTGTCGTCCACCCAGCGGAAATGTTAACCTTTTTCTTGCTTTTTTAGATGAACTGTTGTGTAACGCTAATGAATGCAAGTACTATCTTTTTGTTGGCGGTGACTTAAATATAAATTTATTGCACGATACTCCAAGCGCCTCGGAATTGCTGCTACTACTAACGGCAAATAACTTCTATAATGTTATAAACCACCCAACGCGCACTGCATTGCTTACATCTACATTAATTGATCTATTTATTACAAATTTTGGCAAGGAAAATGTCAGGGCTGGTGTAGTAAGTTCTGATATTAGCGATCATTTGCCCATATTTATGCTAGTCGATACAGCCCGAGAAATATGTAAACGCAATTCAGATACTGTGACTGTCCAAAACATTACTCAAGCTACTTTAGATACATTTAGGCAGAAATTAATGACCACTGATTGGGCCGATGTATTCCATTCTGACGGCGTAGATACCGCATACAACACGTTTATTAAAAAGTTTAAGCAGCTTTATTCTGACTGTTTCCCAGATAAAACCATTAAACTTGCCAAAAATTGACGAAAGCCATGGATGACCCCTACACTTTTTAAAAAAACACGTAGGAAATATCAACTTTATCAAATATTTCTTTCAACTCGTGAAAAAACGGCACTTGAACAATTCAAAAAATATAGAAATCAATTAACTAGGGAAATTAGAAAATCGAAAAACTCTACTACTCTAATTTATTTGATGTGGAGTGCCTAAGAAAGCCGATTTATTATGGAAACGTATAAACAGTGTTCTTAATATCTCTTATAAATCAAACAAAATTGAAAACATAAACTATAACGGCGAAATATTGAGTGGTTCGAATTTGGCAAATGCATTTAACAGCTATTTCGTGAATATAGCTAATAGCCCTTACAATCCTGAAGCGTCAGATCACATTAGGTCAATCTCGGAATCACTTTTTATCTACCCTACTGATGAAACTGAGGTTTGTTCTTCTATTTTGTCTCTTAATAATAATCACAGTCGTGATGCCGATGACTTGCAAATTAAACCTATAAAGTATGTGATATATATCATTGCTCCATGTCTAAAATACATATTCAACCTCGCAATATCATCTGGCACTTTTCCCCAAAAAATGCAAACTGCAAAAGTTTTAGCGTTGTTTAAAGCAGGTAACAAAAATGAACTAGGGAACTACCGTCCTATATCTATTCTTCCTGTGTTCTCAAAAAGTCTTGAAAAAATAATTCACTCTCGTGTTGTTAATTTCTGTGATAAGCACTCTATAATTACTGATTGTCAATTTGGATTTCGAAAGAATAGGTCAACAGAGACTGCATTATTGGTTCAAAAAGAAGAAATACTTAAAAATTTCGAAGAAAAACCTTAACGCTTGGGATATTTTTAGACTTCAGCAAAGCGTTTGACTGTATAAATCATTCCATTTTGTTAGATAAACTATATGCTTATGGCATTCGTGATCTTCCACATGCACTAATCAAATCTTATTTAGAATATCGTACCCAGTTTGTGCAAATTAATAATGAGAAATCAATTTCATTAACCATATCAGCTGGAGTGCCCCAAGGAAGTATTCTAGGACCACTTCTTTTTCTGTTATATATTAATGATATTGTGAACATTGATTCAAACTGTAAATATATAATTTATGCGGATGACACGAGCATATTTTTTTCTGATATATCCGAAGAGGGCCTCATAAATAAAGCTAACGCATTTCTTTCAAAGTTAAAAGTATGGTCTCAGTCCAATTGCCTGAATATAAATACTTCAAAAACAAAAGCAATAATGTTTCGCCCACGCGGTTCAAGTAACCGAGTTTATACTCCTCTTAATTTCGGGTCTTCAAAGATTGAATTTGTAAATAGCGTAAAAACTCTCGGAGTCATTTTTTCCGAAGACATGCTCTGGAGCAATCACGTGAAATATCTCTGCTCTAAATTAGGCAAAGCCGCAGGAATTCCTAAATAAGCATAGGCACGTCCTTCCAACCAGTGTAAAAAAGGTTTTGTACAATTCCTTATTTTATTCTCATTTATGTTACTGCACCCTTATATGGGGTAATACGTCTTTCTCAAACTTACATATAATACACTTATTGCAAAAAAAAAGTGCTAAGAATAATAGGTAACGTTTCCTACATACCGTACATCATACGCATTCACTGTTCAAATTATACAAGATTATCAATATACACCAAATCTATAACTATCGTTTAACGATGGCGTATAAATATGCGGCATTAGGACGCTCAAATATAATTCTTCAACTTTCCGATTTAAAAGAAAAAAGCGATTTTTATTAATCGAGAAATCACCAGCCCTGGCAAATTCCGAAATGCAGGACCAACTATGGAAAACAAAAAATTAGTTATGTTCTACCGTCTATTCTGAACGAATATTTTGTTAAAAACATAGATTTTGTGCAATTGTCAAACAGACAAATATTTAATTTGTTCCTATGATTTTCTTTCTTTTTGTCGGCCACTGTATTACATGTACTCCGTCGTAGCTGCTGAATGGGGGCCCGGAGCCTCGTCAAGCTGCATTTCTGCAGCTTTATTTCCGGCCTCCCATTCACCACTTGTAATTGTGGTGAAAAATAAAGTTCGTATCGTATGGTATCGTATCGTACTTCATGAGCAGCAGGCTCATCAAAATGGTGTTCATCATACAAGCCCTAGATGGCTTTGATGAACCCGTGTCTGTACCTGGTTCTGTGTTCGTGCAATAAACTATTATTATTATTATTATTATTATTATTATTAATATTATTTTATTATTATTATTATTATTATTATTATTATTATTATTATTATTATTATTATTATTATTACTATAACAATGCTATTTTCGGCTCACAAGTAGTTTGTGCCAAAACAGAATAATATTTGTTTTTAGTTCGCGTTATTTCGGGATTTTCATGTATCATGCATAAAACTAAACACGAAACTATCTATCCTGCTCGACGTTGCACATCCGACATTCCTAACTCTTTCCATCTTTCTAAACGCCCGTATGTGTCCTGACACCAGAAACCGGAATTTTAAAGGTTAAAAGCGGCACGTTGCGAATATGAAACGCACACTTTCATGCAAAGCTGACGTCAAGTGACTCAAATCGAAAAACATGCATATTAACAATATTGTTATCTCTTCTGGTGAAGGCTCAGCAACCGTTGCATTCCTTTTCGCGCACGAAACGGCAAATCCCAGAGAAAGTAAGAACGCAGGGATTGCCTTTATTTTAACAATGTAAACACACTTGCGGGCGTGCGCTGATGAAGTCTCAAAATCAAAATTCTGGTAGCTTGATTCGTGACTGCGCCGGCTACTACCCAACCTCGTTGTCACGCCTTTCTGTAAGCAGACACTAAAATTGCAAGTAAACACACAAAAGCGACACCGATACAATTATCTTGCAGAATATCACCTTATTTAGTAATATCTCTTTCAATAGGCACTACATGTTGTATTTAAGTTAAGAAAAAAAAAGACATAAGCCTTTTTTCGTGAGAAAAAACTAAATATCAACGTTAAGTCTGGAAAATAGCTAACGTAATAACTGTTCGCAAAACTGGTGATCGCCAACTAATAAGTAATTACCGTCACATCTCTCTCACCAGTGTTCCATCTAAGCTCATGGAGCATATACTTTACTCAAAGATAATAAACTTTCTTGACTCTCATAATCTTCTTTTTGAACATCAGCATGGATTTAGTAAATCTTACTCTTGTGAAACCCAGCTAACCGCCTTCCTTACTGATATTCATTCAAGCTTCGATTCGAATATTCAGACCAACGCCATTTTCATTGACTTCTCCAAAGCATCGGACAAAGTACCATACCAACGTCTTTTCACTTAACGATATTATTATTCATCCCTCTGTTGTTAAGTGGATTTCTGAATTCCTAATTAGCCGTAAGCAATATTCCTCCGTTAGCAACGTAAAATCTCCCACCTCTATCGTAACGTCAGGTGTCCCCCAAGGAACCGTACTTGGCCCCCTTCTGTTCCTAATCTATAGTAATGATTTCCACCTTAATATAGGTTCTTCTGTGCGCCTGTTCGTCGACGACTGTGTCATTTACCGACCCATTCTTTCATACCATGATCATCATGCTTTCAGGAAGACCGTGAGTCTGTAATCCATTGGTGTGAAAAATGGCAGATGACGTTAAACTTCAATAAATGTACATCCTTATTCTTTTCCTGCAGTTCGCGTGCCACACCATTTTCGTATTACCTCACTAACACTCAAGTAATAGCATGCTCATCATATAAATACCTGGGTGTTCATCTCACCTCTGACCTATAATGGACTACTCACATAACTTCTGTTATCTCTGATACTAACCATTCTCTCGGATATTCGCGCCGTAACCTCAGACTTGCTACACCCTCCGTAAAACGACTAGCGTATACTACTCTTATAAGATCGAAGTTAGAATACGCTTCATCTATATTGTCCCCCCATGGCAGTTTTACCTTGCAAATAATCTAGAATCCGTCCAAAACAGAGCCCTTCGTTTTATTTATAACAACTACTCACCATATACCAGCAAATCAGGATTATGCCAATCAGCTAACCTTCATTCACTTTCCCTTCGCCGCCGAGTATCACGCCTTTCTCTCCTCCATCGAATTTCTTATCACAATAGCCACCTCCAAGAATCACTGCTATCACCTCCCCATCGTATTTTTCCACGTCTAGATAACCTATGTAAATTATGTCCAATTCGATTATCAACTGTTTCTCACCAGACTTCCACTCTACCATTGGCCATCGAGGACTGGAATTCACTACCTCATAACATCCTTTCTATTAGTGATACAACTAAATTTGTTGAAGCCATTACCCTCTCTTTGTCTAACCTACGTAGCTAGCTTACAGTGTTATAATTGTGTTTACTGTTCTATTTGTTTTTGTTCTATTTCCACCCCCTTGTATAATGCCCCACGGGCCCTCAAAGAAAATAAATGATGATGATGATGATGAACAGTGTATTTTTGTTTAATCTTTGTCGAATCTTTAGAAAAGTTCGGCAAAAGTTCGGATCCGCCGAATCCCAAGATTCGGCAAAAGTTCGGCCTATCACTAGTAAAAATATGCGACCCGGGGGGGGGGGGGGCTAGTTTGCCCCCCATTCAAAAACAAGTTGATACGCCACGTCGCGACCTTTGTCTAGTTCCAGAACAAAAAGTCTAGTTAGGCTCTCATAGGTTCAATCTGTATACCGTTGCCCTGAAACTGCTTCCTCTATTCTTTCAGCAACTATTTCCAACTCTTTGTCGCTGCAGAAAGTTTGCTTTGAATTATGTTGTGTAGGTTCAGCATTTACTTCTCTGGCAAAATTCAGCTTAATACGTTTGTGATCACTACCAAGACTTTTGGAACCTTCTTCATCTATTTTCATTACTTGTAACTTACCATATATTTTGTGTGACATGAGTACGTAATCTATAGTTGAATGTAGATTGCCAGATTTCCCACGTTATGTGCCCGTCACACTTCTGACTGGTATTACATAAAACTAAGTCATGCTTTTCCACCAGTTCTAGTGATAAGCTTCCAGTTGAGTCCGTATGTCCATCCAGACCCTCAATATGGGCATTCATGTCTCCCATAATAATAATTTCAGAGCCTTCCCCTAGCTTACTAATGTCTCTTGATATGCAATCAATCATTTTTTCTGTTTTCCCCTTTAGCACCTGTCCCTGTCCCTAAGTAAACAAATCCAAGGACTGTAGACTCCCCAGCAACTTTTCCTTTGAGCCACAAATGTTCGGCGCACTCTTTTCTGATCCTTTGAAAGTTCATGTTCTTCTTAATAAATGCTCCGATTCCACCTCCCTTCCTCGTTCCCTCCATTCTGTTGCATTCTTCCCACACATAGTCAGGGTTGCAAGGTGGCTGCTCCATGTCTCTGAGATGTGTTTCCACGAACCCATACACCACTAAATCCTCCTTTCTTAGTTGCTCCTCTACCTCTTCCCATTTTAGCCTATTTCTACCACCCTGCATGTTAATATATCCAATGTCTGATTGTGCTGTTTGTTTATGCCTGTTCTTACGTTTTCTCCTCTTTTTAACCCTGGGTGCCTCTCCTGACTTTGTTGGGTTTTCAGTTACTTCAGTGTCCCCAGGGCCCTCGGTCCCCCCAAAAAAGCAGTCACCGTGCGGCCCATCCTATCCCCCACCCTGTAACCCGTGGCCTCACTGTAGTGAATGCCATCTGCAAAAGGGCGGGAGCCAGCCTCGTACACTTCCCTGTTTACTTCCATTACGTCGTACCGAAGCTGCCGACTCATACCCTTAATTACTCTGTTGGCTTCGACAACCCTCCTTTCCGTTACCCAGGACTGCCCCCGAACTTCTGGAATGGTGCACACAACCACGTGCACATTCTCAGACACGTCCCTCAGCTTACGTATTCCCACGTTTAGCTGCTTTCCGAGGTTCTGGCTCCTACCCTGGAGCACATCATTAAGCCCCGCATGAACTATTACTAGGTTCTTTCCCTCCCGGTTATCCCACACCCCCTCACGTGCTGCGGTCATAGCATCCACCATACACTTCCCTGACTGGACCTCTACAGTTACCCTCTGGTCTCCCTTTATCATATGTGAAATGCACAGCGCCATCAAGTGGGGCGCCGAAAAACTATGCTCCGTCCCACCATGCCCCCCCCCCCCGAGATTTTGTGCCCTCTCCTCCGGTATTAGGGGCGAGATGTTTTGGTGGCGCCCTCCATGGTTCCCTCTCGTAACGTCATTACCTTGCAAACAACAAGTTCGACGGTGTTTGTAATGAGCATGGTGGAAGCTTGAAATCCTTCCGCTCTGAAACCAACGCTGCCAACACCGTCAAAATGAAAGCTTTTACATTCTTCTTATTTCCGTCGAAGATAAATCCTTTGCTGACGTCATAGTCAGCATGTTGGCCAATCGTGGTAGGCCGACCACAGCGACGCTCACGATGGCGCACGCCGCCAATAGTGTACCGACCCCGACGCTACGCTGGCGCGAGCGCACCAGCAGATGAGGCACGAGACCAGGCCAGGGTTCTCCGCGCCACGCAAGCGCATTCGAACACCGAGCAGCCTCCAGCAAGAGCAGCCTTTCTCATGCCTACCTGTTATAGTAAAAGCCAATGGCGTGACAGCCGTTAAGCCTACGATGTGGTCGTTCTAATCGGCACATAACATTGGCGAAGAGTGTTGTGAAAAGCCTCTGGAGACAATTTTCGCCCGTCCAGCCCGGCTGCCACAGGTTCACGGCCTTGTGCATCGTTGCGAGGTGGTGACAGTCAGCTGCTCCCTGAAGCAAGGCGAGAAGCTTCTTGGGGTCAAAAACATGCCTCGTACAAAGAGACGAAGTGGCATCCAACGAGGGTTTATCAAATTGACCGTCGAAGTGTCAACGCCAGACACAATACCAACCGGCCCCTCGTCGCCCTGACAGCCTTGGGACGCTCCTAGACGAAGGAGAAGGGAACTGCGTTCACCAGCTTCGAGCGTTTGTGGGATTATTTTGTTACCACACAGAAGCCGAGACACCGGTAATTGGGGATCTCTCTGCCTCCATCCGGACTTTGATAACGCCGCGGAGCGCCTCGATAGACCGGTGACCCAGTTACCAAGGGCGTCTAGCCCTTCTCTGTGCGTGACGCGAGTGTCAGTGTGTGAAGGAGAGGAGAAAGGCGTACCGGGACGTTAGGAACAATGGCTCCACCGCTTTGGTCGAGGTATTGACCATGGAGATTCCCGGCTAAACATATGGGGAAAATGTGACGCTATAAAATGAACAGCAGGCGGCTGCTAGCGTGTGTTCTCGAGTGTTCTCAAGGGCTCTCAAGAACTCTCAAGTTGAACCTGTCACTATGTAAATAAACATACTTATACGAGACACTGCTCCTGCTTCCTAATCCTTCCCGATTCCTCCATTCTGATGACGTCCTGCCCTGGCTCGGCTCCCTGCTGTACCCGAAGACCCGGACAACCGCTAGTTCGGGGCAACTGGATGGCAACGGCGGCATCCAACTGCGCTGGACCATGACTTCTTGTGTGGGTGAGTGCCCGGACTTTTCTTTCTTCATCTTCCAGACCCATTAGGTTTTAGTTTTACCAGTGGGGGTTTGGGATAGTCGTTGCCAGAAGGAGTGTGCGACCGTTCAGACCGTGAGCGATATGTGGGATCATAATCATGATCTTGAGTCTGGATGCATTCCGCGTGCACGAGTTGGTACAGGTTTGTACCCATTCAGGGATCGACTTAAAGCAGAAAAAGGAACACCGCACATCCTAAAACTATTTCAGGCCACAGACGTCAGCGATAAGGAGTTTACAGAGGCTCTGGAGGAAGCTCGCGGAAGGGAACAGGAGGAGCGCGAAGCAAAAAGCGGGGCGATGTCGAGGCTCTCAAGAAAGACGAGTGAAAGCGCGAAATGGAGCCGCTCCACCACGAGATAGAGCAACAAGGGCTCGAGCTCGCAAGGAAAACGCTGGAGTTCGAGTCTCTTCGTCGGGCGACAACTGGCGTTAAAGGAGTGAGAGAAAAGGCGTGTCAGGGAAAGGAGAAAGTGGAAGCTGGGGATACAGAGTTGCCCGAAATCCAGCGTCTTTCTCCTGACAGGAACGTCGCCGTTCTTCGCAAGACTTACGGAAACCACGAGCGGCGGGACGATCAAAGTGGCATGAAGTCAGTGAAAGAATTCGTGTGTCGGGAAAAGAAGATACCAGAAGCTGGGGACACCAAGGTGACCGGAAAACAGCGTGTTTCTACCGACGCGACCGAAGCTGCTCCACGCAAGACCGACGCCGTTCCACTCAAGACCTGCCCAACGCCTGAGCTGCGGGAGAAAGAGGAAGGCTCTTCGGGCGTCCAGCGGCGGCTTCCCGGAGGACGAAGGCGACGCCAACTAAAAGACAACGCCTGGGAAGTCAAACCAGCTCATGGAGAGCAGCGCCGAGATGCAGGATATAGCGGTTCAGCGATCAAGCCAGGATAATGACCGCTTTGAACGGCACCCGTGCGGCTTTGGGACAAAGTACGCGGCGCCGTTGCAGGAATCTAATCGGCCCACCAGGAGGGTGGTGATTGGGATTTCATTCGACAAGATCAACCAGTCCTGCATGGTGCTGTGTCGGAACCCGGACTCCAGGCCATTCACGGAGTTCAGGTGCAAAAAGAACATCGACGAGTGCGCGTCCGGCAGCCAGTTGTCATCGAGGTTGGAGGACGGGTGACCCCAGTCGGCCACCCCAAGGGACCTTGAACCGGCGGCGGCTCGGCGAGCAAGGCACCCATCGGAGACACGAAGGAACCCGAGCGGGACAAAGCGGACCCGACGCAAGGGCACCCGAGGACATCGTCGTGTTCGCGGCATGAGGAATCTGAACCCGAGAACTCGGATGCCGTCATGAGCAAGCGACCGAAACCCAAGAGGAAGTGGCAGCGCCGGATCAACGTTGTGCAATCTGGCAGCGACGCTTCCTGCAAAGAGCGTCAAGGAAAGCTCGACGAGCGCCGCTTCAGAAAGAGAAAGCTGTCCACAAGGCTGAGAGGGGAAACCTCCAAGACCCCCTCCCAACAAGCCATGGACCCACAGCTCTGTGCGAGCAAGGAGCCTGGAAGAGGCAACAACGAGCCCAGGACGACCAAACGAGGTTGAGACGGAGTCACTGCTCATCGCCCGGGGTTCAGCCTGGCATCACGTCAGACCAAGGGAGATCTCCGGGACTGCACTTCGTGCCTGTACTCAAGTCCAAGGAGAAGAACTCGAACTGTTGGAGTGAGGCCAGAAGAAACTCGGCGTGGGGGTAGATGAAAAGGACTTTCGAGAAAAGGGAAGCTGAACGTGTTCTTTTTTGTGTGTAATTGAGTCGACGATGGTATTCGGCAAAGTTATTATCTTTTTTTTTCACAGAAGTCCGAGTCTTTTTTGTTTTTTTTGTTGCATATTCTTCGGCTTTAGTTCGTTATGTTCGCGGTAAAGTTTGTTTAAAGCGGTTTTATCCTCGGTATAGTTTGCCTTATGAAGGACGCGCTTCAAACGATGGCTTAAATCTCGAGCATATACCAGCAATCTCAGTTTCCTCGGTTAGAACTATCCGCTTCGTCAGCGAATGAATAACATTTTGATATAATAAAGTGTGGAAAATGCTCCCGGTGTTGAGTTTTCTAATCACCGACATTGGTTGATGTTGTCCCGTGGTAAGTTCTGGCCCTTCGAACGCGCTAGCACTTTGTTAGAGTCACATTTTCAACGACGCCGCGACGCACATGAACGAAAGGTAAACAATCAAGATGGCGGAGTGTTTCCTGTGTTGTCCCCGCCATCAGCACGGTGTGACAGGCTGGTCGGACAACAAATCGGGCAACATGATTTCCGGACGGCAGCAACCGTGTTGTCGCCGCCCAGTTGTTGTTCTTTTCGCTATGTGACAGGGTCGCCGGCTACGCGATTTCCTCGTGTTGCCGAACAAAGTTGTTTAACTGTTGCCTCAGTGGGGAAAAACCTTTACCAAAATAGATCCGGCGAGTCATATCACGTGTAAACACAGGTCGAACAACGCTAAATGCGACTTGATTGCCGAAGGGCAAGCTACATAACATTTACTCTCTAGCGAGAGGAAGTAAATTTTGGAACACGGACTACGGCGTGTGAGTGGTGCATCTAAGTATTTTTGTATTGTGGCGCTACTCGGGCAGCTAAAGATGTCATATAAAGGGGCTCTTGTGCATCCCCCATTTAGTACGTTGCAACATACAATTAATAGGAGCTGCTCAGCCTTCAGCACGCGCTCAGTGCCTTCCGGTATGTTTGGCTGCGCGTGCGCCGACGTGCAAATTTCGCGTTGGAGGCGACGCACCTAATCCTGATCTCTGTAACTATATCAACGCACTTTATTTTATTCTACAGCCTTAATACCAATCATTAATAATAATTGTGCTGGATGTATGTTTGGAATGCGGGATGTTGTGCGCCTCACCGAGTGTCTCGTGTATCTGCTCTTAATAAGAAAACATATTAAACACAAAAACAGTTTCTTTTTTGTGGCTAGGCATTTTTTGGTTTGTTCAGTGCATGTGTACGCAGTAGCGCGTGTATTTTTGCGTTGTTTCTGAGTCACAGCTGATGTAAAGCTACAGAACGTTGTTTTTTTGTTATTGTTCTTTGTCCCATAGCCTCCGCTTCCAGCAGAGCAATGAATCATTTTAAAGCCGGCCGCTTAGGTCGTTTACTTCAATTTCGACCTGTAAAAAACACGTGGATGTGCCATGAAACTGTAGTGGGAGCTTTCAACTTTAAACGACTGGATAAGAGTAATACTAGTTCAGATATCAGGGTCTGTACAGGTACTGGATATCCGAACAGCCCACTTTGCAGCGTACCGGATGTAACCACCTATATCTAGGCGCAATCAACAGGACGCTTTTTTCTTTTTTTATTCATTTTGCTTTTCAATCTAAAGAAGGCCTCTCCGACATTTCAAGCGTCGTACCATCGTTGGAGGGTGAGTAACTTATGTTTCAAGCTTTTGCGATCAGTTCGCCGTATACAGCCAAGGAAAGCAGCGGTATTGAAAACTTTTTTTATATCAATTGCGAGAACTTTTTTTCTTTAATAACCTATAAAAATGAATAAGAAATAAAAAGGTGATTAATGTTAACTTACTAGAGAGTTTATAGCTGTCAGATAAACTAAGCACTCCACGGAATACCCTGCAATACACTCCAAATTCTAAAAGAAAACAGGAAAGAAAATTGATGGTCGAGGCAAATTTGTAGAAACCACAGGGGTGGTTATCTTTGAATGCGATGGCATTTATCGTTTCACACCGCCAAATTTAGCGGGGACACTGAATTGGTGCATCTGTCGTGACGTAATTCTCTCTTTTTTTCCAGCGAGGAAACTTTTTTTGTTTAATTTAGCGTCGTCTTTTAGGAGGACGCTAAATCCTTGACGTTCTTAAGATCAGCTTAGAGGTCGTCCTTGAGGCCGTCCTAGACGTGGTTCTTAACGCCGTCCTCTGGGGTGTCGTCCTAGACGCCGTCGAGGGCGACGTCCTAGAAGACGACGTCAAAGACGATGTCGAGGACAACCTCCTGGAGGACCTCAAGGACGACGTCCATGACAACGTCAAGAGGACATTAGGAGAGGGTGCGAATAGGAAGAGTGCGTAATGCCGCCCGCATACGCGCGGCGCAATGGGGTAAAAGCACAGTGAGCTGATATGGTCTACTGCGCACAACTGCTGCGCATTAGGAGGCCAAAATATACATAGCTGAAAATCTTGAGCAGTGGCTTTATAGTGCTATCGCATTAAAAGTATACTATTTACATTAGGGTGCAATACTTTGTTATGCTATTTACATTCAATAAATAATTCCCCAAACGCGAGTAGATTTTGTACTGTAAAATATAGTACATTAAATGAGTCGTAATTTATATTAGATTACCCAAACACGTTTAACATTAAAAACACATTTTAGCGCGATATTATACAACCAAGAATACGAGTTTAGTATAAATAATTTTACAGTTAAAGAATATATCTAATGTCAATTTATTAAATAATGCTGGTTCTACTTTTGTGCCCTGTCAGTGCTGTTCATGATGAATATCTATTGCTCTTAATAACTTTCCGGTATTTTAGGCTTCAATATGAAATAACGAAAGGAAAATACAGCCCACTTTTGCAAAATCGGAGTAGGCCAAGGTCCTAGCACATTCTCTGGCAACAAGAGGCAGTCTCAAGTACCATGAGCCGTAGATTGAGCTCTCTTCGACACTTTTCAAATATCGGGCATTTTAGAGGGAGATGTGTTCTATCTTCGACCAGCTGTCCACATGCACATTCTGGAGTGTCCGCACGATCCATACTGTGCAAAAAGCTAGAAATATAAGCGACATTGGAACGAAGTCTGTGCAGCCGTGCTTCTATGCTGCGTGTGAGAGAAATGCGAACACAAAATTTTATCGGAAGATTGACTTCGTAGAGAATGATGCGTTAAAAGTCCGTCAAGCCACGTAGAACTACACTTTTTGCATACACCCGTGCTTAAAGGGAACCTGAAGAGGTTCTTGAAGAAAAGGAGTTGGAAGTGAATTCTAGAAATTTTTATCCAGTGAATCTGAATATCATCTTCGTTTTCTTCAAATACGAAACCTAAACGCGAGAAACACGAAAACCCTCCGAAAAAATTGGGTTGTGGGGATATTTATACAGCGTGTATTTGGTCAGCCATTTTAAAGTTGCAGACGAGTCACTCGCTGTAGATGGGCAATTTAGCCAGTGCGGTACAACCGCTAGCCTGGGGTCTTTAACGTGCACCACGCAGTAGTGATACACGACCGCACGCCGGTACGATGCTCATCCAGATCGAAGCGGGCAGGGGTGGGGCTCGAACCCAGGATCCCTGAGTTCTGCAGCGCGAGCTTTCGCTCCACGCGCGTCGAGCTGGGTGTGCGCTTTAGCCCACTCGGCCACCGATCCCCCAACCCTCCGACCACTTGTTATGGCATACATCTTTCGGCCGCCAAGCGCGTGTTGCTCGTGTGGGCAGCCCGTGTAATTGCAAGGCTGCCAAGTATGTTCACCGCTCTGACACCAATCGTGACACCTTTTTTTCTTTTTACCTTTTTCGAAAATAGTGAGAGTGCTCGTGAATGTCTTTTATAGGCGCTGAAGATGCGCGAGAGCGGAGATTCCGAAAACTCGTATTAGGACTTCAAGCTACGGGAAGGTGTGGCTTTAGCGGTACATTGTAAATCATTTTCTGCAGCCTCCGGGCACCAAATTGAAAAATAATCTTAATATTCGTGATTCTGGAGGCCAAAGGCAGATGATATGAGTGTTTTCTATCATATACAAATCTTAATCAGTTTTCCTTTAATATCTCCCCAGTGTATCCTCGGGAAAGGGGAATACGTTGATATTGCCTGTCCCGGTGTGCCTTCTTGGTGAGGCAGTCTGCCGCGTCATTGCCCTTGAAGTCGAAGTGTACTGGAACCCACTAAAGTGAAATGTCTTTTCCGCCTTCGTTGCCACCGTCATTTCAATCAGAGCTTTGTGAATGTATCCGCCGTGGACGCTTTTACAGTTCATTGATTGCTTGAATGTGAGAGCAACTTAAGAGTCACTGCAAATTACCCTTTTTTTATCGTGGTTGCACGTCAAATAAATTGTAATTCTGACGGAATAGCATATGTAACTCAGCTGTTGTGGAGGATGATCGGTGTGATAGCTGGAAGGAACGATGTGTGTCTTAATATGGTGTAACAAATGCAGAAGCTGATCCTTGATCATCGATAGATCCGTCTGTTTACACTTGAGTGAAACTAGGGTACTGATTATGTGCGTGGAAGAGAGCCACCTGTGCCTCTACCATACTGGCCAGTGAACTTTCATTCTCCATTTAATTTATTGTCGTCTGTACTTTCAGCATTTTCCACGTAACGGGAGCGGATGAGAGTGCGTCCCGTTGAGCTTAAGTTAGTAGGTAGCGTTGATGTTATAAAAGAATGTTATGTGCTCGTACGCCAGTTATGCTCATAAGGCTGTGGAAAAGAGGGTGCTCGATATGTTGTGTCTTTAAAAGATGTTCGAATGTTTCAGGCCATTTCAATTGCTTTTTATACGAGATATAGACAAAGATATTTCAAAATAGCCTTTTTAGGAAATGTAATGTTTTCATGTTGAAATTGGAACTTTTAAAGTTTGCTCTTTTATTCAAAGGCGTTTTACGCTAAGATAACATTTTTGTCTAGAACTACATTTTACTTGTTAAATTAAAATTTGTTTTAGCTTTGAATATATTTAATGTTTACGTGATAAAAGTTAATGGTACAAAAGTTATCATTATTCAAACCTAGTAAATTATCGTCATAGGGGCCAGGTTCTGCATTTTTAGAGCGCTGCTCTTAGGCGCCCGTTTCCTGCTTGAGCGGCGTCGCCGTCGGCGTAACCGCGCGTTGCATTATTGGACGTTTCCCATAATGACGTCACACGTGACGTCACGTGGGACATCATGAGGGGGGAGGGGTGGAGTGTAGAACGAATCCTGGACGTTTATGACCAATGAAACAAGCGTTCGGTTTCCTCCCAACGCAATAAATGTCGCGGAAAAACTTAAAAAGGAAAACGAGCAGCGTTTTTCCCTCAACTCAAAGGCAGAACAAGCGGCCTAGTGATCTGTCTGTCTATGCTAGAAAAAGCGGTGGAGAAACTGCATCGTGACGTCGCCGGTGGGAGGAGCCTAATCTCCATCGCCAACAAACTACATCGGAATAGAACTGCACCGTGACGTGTCCGGTGACGTCGACGAACAGTGACGATTGAGTTGAAACTACATCGTTCTTGTTTTCCCTACAGGGAATTTCGGAGAATCGCCGAGTGGGCTAGCGTACACCAGCTCGGAGCGCGTGGAGCGTGCAGAAACCTCCTACTCTATAACAAACTAACGACAAATTTTAGTTTTTGACTATGACTGCGTTAGTGCAACTTCTCTCGCGCTGCACGAGAAAGAAAAAATGTTCCATCGGGGTCAACACTTTTGGAGAAGTAGGAAGCAAAAATGAAGTGAAGAGAATATTTCCCTCAAGTTGGGTTCGTAGTAGAAGAGGAGGAAAAAGAAAATCAGTTGTTAGTCCCACGGTGTGTATGGTCTTTTCTTTATGTGTATGTTTCTTCTAGTTCAGCTGGCCTTACCTGAAGTAGTTGCTTTAAAATGAAGTATATCTATCTCTCTCTACCTGAAGTATGAACGAACTAGCTCAGCTTAAGCCTGTTACCGTTGCTTGGCTTTTCGCTCAGCCAAATCGCCTATATGGGGTCCACTCAAATGAAAACACTATCGTGTTGAATCGTGTAAGAGTATTTAGAATATTTACCGATCACGCCGCTGAACTTGCATCGCTCGAAAGAACTTCCTTTTTGTGAGCGCCTTCTCTGCTTGAGCTTGAGTTTGCTGGACACACAGCCACTTCGATCCGAGGCAATCGATGATAGCGTTGCTGACATCAACAAGTACGCGACTCACAGAGCACTGGTGAACCTTATCATGTTGTACTACACCTGAGACTGCGGTGGATGAAATCGGAAGAACAGTCTCAGGTGTAATGCAACATGATTAGCTACCACCAACTCGCCTGCACTCTCACCGTCTTTCCACTGGTGAACGCCAATGTTTTTGTCGCTCCCGATGGTTCCCTGGAAGCTGCCAGCGGCGTAGAAGCCTAGAGCTGCGAGGACTTGTTCGACCGTCAGCACACGGGGCCCTTCGCGACGCCGTTGGAGCTTTCCGCGAAGCTGGTCGCACAGCCAGCGAGTCACACCCTTGGTCAACTAGTATTCCACCACAAACCTCGCATTGCTTGTCTCGAAAGCATCCCGGTGATCTCTAAAAACTCGATCCGCTGGCGACACCAACAGTAGAGATGCATATGTTAGGGTCTGCCATCTTACGATGCAGATTGATCTCCGGCTTCCTCTCGACCCTAGAGTCAACTGCATCGTCAAAGTGCATCGTGACGACATTTTGACGTCACCGCCAACTGCATCATCTTACGAGCATAGCTCGAACTGCATAGGGAAAAACTACATTTCAACGTCATGTCACGTGACCCGAGAGAATAGCCAATCAGCGCCCGATGCAGTTTTCTACATCATGTAGTTTGCGTTCCAGCATAGATAGACTGGAGCCGATTATATGCCGCCGATGTTGATTATAGCCACGCGCTGAGGTTGGCAAAGCACAGGACACGCGCTGAGTTTCGAACATGGCAAGGGTTCGGCTATTGTCGTCATTGTCGCGATTGGACACGAGCCACTGCCCGAAAGCTTGTCGAGCTGTTTATTACCACGAGCCCAAATTGAGAGCTAACGCAATCCTCTGGTTTAATCTATGAGTCGCATTCAAATGTCATCAATGGGGGACTATGCCGACACTGCGACCCCCACGGTACGTCATCAGGTTTTGCGAAGGAGAGACTCAAAGAAAACGCTCGCTTTTATCCTTGGAATTACACGGCAAGGAAGATGTTTCTTGGTCAAGTATATTTGGGTTCCACTTGTGCCAGTAAATTCGTGTAAAGGGAAAAACATTCCAAATGAATATCATCGCACCGCCCCTTTAAGGAGCTTGAGCAACGTCTCGAGTAATGTCAACCAGTTTGTTTTGTTCGAGGAGCAGATAAGAGTTTGATCTTTCGTTATATTGTCTTTCTCAACGTACAATCGTATCGTCCGCCGCGATCAGGGGCGATGCCTACCAGGTGCGGTGTTTTGCTGTGCCCGAGCCGGAGTTCTTTTTTCGCCAAACAAAATCTTCTCTATCATCGTCTACTGCGCGAGGATCCCCTCAGGGGTGCCTGGTGTCAAAGACCAACACGCCATGACGCCGTGTTGGTCAAGAACACGGTTGACACGGTGTTCAGAATCACAGGAGGATCGCTGGAGGACCCAGAAACAGAGGTCACAGAGCAAATCCGGAAGTGGCATGATCCCCTAGAAATGTTACTGCGCACCTGACTTGAAAGTACCTTGTCGCCGATGCACGAGTTCAGAAGCGCCTTTTGCCAATTTCATATATAAAAACTAGCGCACGGAAGCAGAAATTGTTTTCTGTTCTTGTATTTAGAAATGACCAAGGCCAAGTCTCACAACTATTTGTCTTCTGTAGGATGTAGAATACACATTCATTTTAGGTAAACCAGCGTACCTAGAAAGGGAAAAAAAGCACCTACTAGGTACTCTAATAAAAGGCTGGATATAGAACAACTAATCATTTTTGATTAGGCAGTATTACGCGTCATCTATAGGTAAAACAAGGCAGTCATTTTGTTTGTTTTCCGGTTTTTTCGCTGGTTGCAGTTGATCTTGTATGGTAATTTAAATCAAAATATACTAATGCTGTACTTGAAGACTGCATCAGCAATGTCACATCAGGCCTTTTTTGTGTGTCTGCGGTGACTGTAGAACTAAATGTTCCCATATTTTTTTTCTTACCCACACTTTTCGAATTAACTGCAACCTCTCGTCTACTGCCATATCGTTTTGCCGCTGTGAGCAATCCCCTGATGCTGGCGCTTGTTCCATCTTTAATCAACTTTTGCAGGCAAGATACAATCATCTGCCACTTTGATTTCTCTACCTGCACAGCTGCGTTTTGCTACATATCGCAATAAAACCCAAGCTCATTTTGAATTCACTTTGAAAAAGGGAAAAACACGAAAAGAAACGTTCGTCCACTTTATTTGTGGTAAGTACTTGTTTATTTCTCGTTTCTGCGACTTTTGCAGACGACATGGACAAGGTTAATCTAGATACCGCGCTCGAACCCTTCTCACTGGTGGATGTACCGATCGTCGCGGCCAGAAAGAGAAGCAGCGGCTCTGCTTGAGCATAACTTATGCTTCTCGTCACCGTTCAACACCCTCACCGTCAGCGAAACCGTCGTCACGGTGTTGCTGGCTACCTCGAACATGTGTGAAGAAACCTCGATGTTGTCGGCGCAATGCAAACACAAAACATACAAAAATGTACCAGCTGTGCACCCGGAACGAGGGCTTTATCGATAGCAACCCCCTTCGCCTCAAAGTAATCGCAGCTCAAGGGTTGACGTGCATAGCGCACAAAATTAAACGTACTAGTATAGATATAATCAGCCACGTAGCCAGGACTTTGTTTCGGGGGGAAGATGAGGGGTGGAGGGGGTTGGGGGGAGGGCGGAGGAGGGAGGAGACGCCTCAACAAAATTAAAGCTTTCTGAGGGGGGGGGGGGGCATGCCCCTGCTCCCCCTGGGTACGTGCCTGGATATGACACCTGTTCGCAAAACATTTTTGTACTCGCCATAAAAAAAAAACACTTCGAATGATTATGGTCCGTCGTGTGTCTTGAATCTCAGAGTTCGCCGTCGGTTCGTGTAGAAGTCCCTCTGAACTGTCGTTTTGCTTGACATGCCAATGCGGCCGCAAGTTCATCTACTTCTTGCTCTGGGGTTGCGATGAAAATAGAACACCGTGCTCTCATTGACTGCTTGAAAAATATAGTGCGTAGATCTTAAGGCGACTAGCATCGAGGTCTACCCTCTATTCTATCAATCAAAGCCAATCGGAGCTCGGCGTCGTTCTGACGTCTCTGCAACTCCTGCACAATAAGCGGGCGACTTTCTCTCCGCATAGGCTGATGTTGCGACGTTAATTTAAATGCCGGATCGACATTAATGTTCGCCAACATCATAACCCTCCATCAACATTGCGGTCATTTTGCTTGTAGGTACTGCTTCTACTTCGGCGCCCCTCCTCTCCCAGTCACGTGACCGAAAATTCTCTTTTCAAGGGACAACAGCAAACTTTAACCCACGGTTAGCGTTCAAGAAAACCGGTTCAGGTTTGGACATGTGTGCACCGCCCCGTGCTAATAGAATAGAAACTGATTTAGATGCCTAAAAATAAAAAAAGTGCGACGCCGAATAGTATTTAAGAAAAAGAATGCTCCAAATGTTAGGTAGGCCGATATAGCCAAGAGCTGCAAAACACACGAGCAGCAGCAGCAGCCGCGCTTTCGCTTGTTGCGTTTTCCGAGACGTTTATAGCTGAAAAAATGTTCAAAAGTCGGAATTATAGCGCCCCCAGAGCTGTATATGTAGAGGGTTTGGTCATTATTTGGTAAACATTTGGAGAAATTAAGGGCACGTGATTGACCGACATTGTTTCAATGACATTGGGCTCGATGATTGACAGCTCTTGTGACCAACCACTAGCCTCAAATATTCCCCTAGCGGAGGCAATGAACTTAATTAATAGCCTCCAGCCACAATTTATAGGTAAGGATGTACTCAAGTATTTCATTTTATTATCTGGAGTTGAAATCTGCGACTCTTCGTAACTGAAAGGACAGCGCACGTTACGTTGTCGTCACGGCGACATTCAGAACGCACTCAAACTTTCTTTTGAATGTACTGGCGACACCAGCCACGACGAAGTGGGCAGTAAAAACTGAGGATTCGGCTCCGTGGGCGTTTTGACCCAAACCCCGAACCCGCACCCCACATTCGCAGTTTCGCCTCCTTTTTCAGGAAATGCTCTCGTCAATGTCACCTTTCCTGGCTCAGTAATCGCACAAAACACCTTGAAACTCCCCTTTTTCTACCTATATCTTACAATTATACGTTCATGTACTTTCAACCTCATCCAAAAAAAAATGCACCGCGCTATTCGAATTCTTTAAGGTAATCCCAGCGCATTCTAACTTCTCAAGTTAATGACGGGGGAAAATATTCGACGCTGGCAGCGCCGCCACTTTCGCCGCTCCACCCCGGCTTCCCGCCGGCTCCTGCCATTGACCAGACTCTCTTTATATTTCGTCTTAAGGCCCGTTCACACTCTTGCTACCGAGTACGACCGAGAGAGACGAGACTTGTTAAAACCTCTTAAAATTTGTTAGGACTAGAGAACACACTGGCACGCTGGCGCCATCTATGCGGTGACACTGGAACTGCATTTCACAAGAGCGAAGGTTTTGCGGGATTTCCGAGGTCGAATGTGCGTAATACCGACAAGAAAGGCTCGTTTTTAATATTGACAAAAAGTTTTTCAAGCCAAGAAAGAAAGGATGATGCGCGAGAGAAATAGAAACTATGCCGGACCGCCAAGTTTACACTGCTACCCAATAGATGGCGCCAGTGTGTCCTCTCGTTGTAAGAGGTTTCAAGGAACCCAGTTTTAAGAGGTCGCAAGAGTGTGAACGGGCCTTTACTAAAACCGTGCGATACAACCAAAGCTATAGGGAGAAAGCGTATTGCGTACCATTGTATACATGCTCAAGAGGAGGGAAAGGAGGAACTGGAGAGAAAGGCTGAGAATCCCAGGCTCTCTCTCCTGTTCTTCTAATAGACCGATCTCACCAGCCAGTTTGACTACGCCACCGCTGCCGCAATGCATCGAGGAGCTTTAGTCTTTCTGCAAGTGCGACAACCTCGCTGGAGCTCTTCGCGTGTTGAGTATGAGGCGGCACGAGCCGTCTTGTACACTGCTGCCTGCCTCCTGCGAACTAAAGTTATGGCGCCGTCACGCATGCGCCGAACGCTTGGTGAGATCGGTCTATTGCGAATTATGTTAGTTTAGTTCTAAAACCATTAGTGCGCGGAAGATAGAAACTTGCTTATATAAAGTCGCACTCAAAATTGTCATTGCGGTTTTCTTGGCGTATTCTCGCCAATTGAAATACATTTGCCTCTGAACACTTTATAATTTGGTGGCACTACAATTCAAGGTGAATTTTGAATGTCAGAGAGTCACCATAATGTCACCTTCCTATGGTGAATGCATAGGAAGGAGTGTGCGAACAGCATGTCCGAATCGAGTAGCACTGCGTTTCATACATTACTGATAGTGCTGGGAAAACTGACGGAAATCGGGCTTGTTTTGCAGTGTTAAAGCTAAGAATAACCCTGTGCTATTCACTTCGAGCCGTGGTTCGCCCACCCCTTATTATAAATTAATACCGCCATTTTACTTGTAAAATAAACATAACTGAAAAACACTACCTATATGTTGAGGAACAGTTCAATATGTTTATATTTAAAAATAACGTTTTTAGATCGAGGACACGCTGTCATACAGTAACGTAAATTGGGAGCCCGGTCAGAGAGGAAGTAGAATAGCTTTATTTCGTTTCAGATTTTGATAATGTTTGATGATAAGGTAGCGATTATTTTTTATCATCCTTGTACAGCTCGCTTGCACCTTTGCATGAATTGCATTATCCTCATAAACTTAAAATGCTGGCCGTTCACCCCTGTTGGTGGTAGACTCGTGGCAGCTGATGAGCACCGTTTGCTCTACTGACGTCTAACTCCTGGTTAGCTCAGTTGGTAAAGCGCTCCACTGGAAATGGAGAGGTCCCAGGTTCGATACCAGGACCAGGCAGATTTATTCGGTCGCTCACAAGTCACCTAGGTTTGTTTGGAGAATTGTGTTTCTTCCTTTGTCCCCCTTGTTTCCCTTCTCCAGGGATAATATTCGTTATTCGTGATAATATTTAGCTGCAATTTCGAATAGGGGTTTTAAGGGGCAAGCTCCAATTTCGCTGAATTCGCTTCATTCTTTCGCAATTTTCGTGTACTTTGTTTTCTTAGAATATTTTCGTCGGCGCGATGAATTGCGGTTACGAAGAAATATCAAAATTGAATTTTCGTGCTGTAATAAAAGCCGAAAAGATCAAAGCCTTCATATAGAACTCTTATATATTCCGGGAATGTGCATTTATGTAGTGTATTTTACCTGGTAGACATGAAAAGAGTAAGAGTAGCTCTCTTCTTGTAGAAAATGACACCAAAAGCTTGAAAGGGTCAACGTCGACGGTGTTCGCATTTAGGGATGATTGTTTTTTGTAGAGCTATCTTTCGATAGGCTTCGCAAGGAGACGACGCATTCATTTGTTCGATGAGCCTGTCAAGAGATGGCGCCACAAGTTACAAGTGGGTTGTCTGCGAATTCATTCGCCGTTGATCCTGGCAAATATGTTTGTCTCATAGTAGACAACCTATATCCTATAACCGTTGTAGACAGCCTATAGTATAATATTTAAAATGCCCGTTGGCCTTTGACTTTATGTCAAATACCGACAGTAACAAAATTCCGCTGTAAGCATCGTCTGCTGTTCCAGATTATTACATCCTTGCGAACAAGTCTCTGAAAGCGGCGCGTTGAGAAAGCACTGCGTGAGCAGGCAATACTTCAAGACTGTAAAGTGAAGATGGTGACAGCACGCATTGAGGACGGCATCGTCTATTCGCCATTCCCCGAGCATCCTCCTGCTGAGATTTCGATGTTCGAAGCCGTGCGCCGGTCCCTCATCAAACACGGAGACAAGACTGCAGCTGGTGAGTTAGTCTCTTTGGCGCTCATTCGTTTTGCGCGCATATTACCCAGAAACAGGTTCTACGTTGACGTGACTTCTGTGCACGGGTGGCAGTTACCGCGTAGTGTGCCATATTTAGTTGCATTGTTACTGCGATTTCTGTTGTAATAGCGCGCTTGAGTTTGATCTTGATCACCGCAAGAGCTAGACCGAAATCTAATAGACGAATCTCATGAGCGTGGGGCTTTAATCTAAACACTTGGCCAAGAAGTCATCGAGGGATTGGATCACCGTGATTTTGCTGGCACCGAGGACAAGCACGGCACCACGGAATCACGGCGGTCGAATTCTCGCCTACGTTTTAGCCTACTGTCCAGATTAGCGCCCCAGTTTGTCTGAACCACCACTGTCGCAATGTATAGAGGAAACTTTAGTCTTTCTACACGCGCGACACCCCCGCAGGAGCTTTGCGCGTGTATAAAGCACGAAACAGCGCGACCCTCTCGTGCACTTCCGTCTGCCTCCTGTGAACTAAAGTTAGGACGGTGTCGCGCATGCGTCGAGCGCGCGTGCACACATGAGCCACTCAACGCTTTAGCGAATGACGTGTATCACTGAAATGCGTGTAAAACACCCTCCCTCTTCCCACCGTTCTTTGCGGCGGCAGTTTGAGGCGGCTCATTACAAAATTGTTAACCCACCTGCCACACCCGTGCATGCCACTTCGCGGCGGCCGATCCTTCGCTAAAGTGTCTTTTGATGAAAAATCTGGAACGGAACATTGTTCGTTAAAATGTCGTTGAACCAACTTCTGCTACGAACGGAGCGCCTCGGCGAAGTGAGATTGGACACATGCTAAAATTAGGGTCCTCCGCTATTTCCCTTTGAAAATCCTTGGCAACCCGCACTTTTCTTTTTTTTCTTTTCTTTTTTTTTTTGTCAAATCACATGTTGTTTTGTTGCCGTACATGAGCTGACATCGAGCAGAAAAAGAAAAAGAGTACTAAGAAAAAGCACATCGGAGGCCGCTAGACCTCTCTCCCTTTTTGCAAAGACGTGTATAGAGAGAGTTTGGTCAATGGGAGGCACGGGCAGAGCTAGGGCGCGCACCAGACTCAGAAAGAGGGCTTCAACTGCTCTCTTGACCAACCAGAAGCCGAAAAGAATCCCCTGCCAGTGGCAGCGAGAAACAGTTAGTAAGCGCGTAAGAGTTAAATGTAGTAACCCTTCATGGTTGAAAATAGGGTGCACGTGATGTTTCGATTATGATTATGGCGAAAGATATAAAAAACTAATGTGCCGCTCGAACTCTGTTTTGCCGGGACAGAGTGTGACCGCTCGGACGGCAGATTTCCGGCCCTCGACGCCTCACGTACGCATTACGTCGATCGTTCTGCCAGTCGCGCTCTTCCACTATGATTTTGGATGACCGTCATTGAAACATCACTTGCATCATATTTTCCGTCACCGAGAGTTACTCCGACGAGCTTATTAATTTTGTTTGTCGCGACCACCACCTGATGCCGAATTCGGGTGGTCAATCGCCGGCGAGTCCTTGCCGGTGGCACCGGCAACCAAAAACGCGCCAGCGGCACACCATGCGACCCTCTCCAGCCGAACACAAAGCGCCGGCAACTGTATTCTGTTTCACCTTATGATGTACCGTAGGAAAGGCTACAAGCGCGAGCTCCTTGCTCAAGGGCACATCTCGGCGGAACAAGCTCTCGTGCGTTAAGAGCAGCGGAGGCTATGGCAGCTCCCAACGCTATAAGCTCGCGCTTTTAGCCTTCTCTGCGGTAACTAACATAAGGTGAAACGGAGTATAGCGTTTTTATTTGCCTGGGTCGCGCGTGAGCTTTGTTTACTTCTTCCTCGATTATTCTATGGTACAGTGACCACGCTGTATGTGCAAATAATATACATTCTGACTCCTTGAGATGTGTGTAAACACAAGCGACTTCACAATAATTTTCGAATAATTAACATTACCATGGTCCTTACCGCATAGAGGATCTTAAAATTATAAGGTTAAAGGAAAGGCAGATAATAAATCGGTGTGGGGCTGTCCGCACAAGCGTCAAATTTCAACGTATGAGTGTTTGGATTTCCAAGGAACTTTCGCTATTTTACAAGGGTCCCAAGGAGGCTTGCCAGCGTCGATTTTTATATTCTGTTTATTGTTATTGACTTCTTTGGAACCCTCCGTTTTCTCATTGCGCCTACCCCCATTAAAATTATAATGCGTATTGGAATATTGAACTGCATCATTATGCGTGACATTTTTTTTTTCAGCGGTGTAATACCGAGTTATTACTCAGTTGTAAAACAAAGTAATGTAAGATGCAGCCCGTGCCTTGGAGCAAACTGACCTTGCGCAGGCTGGACAAATTCTTCCAAAAATGTTAGGGATGCTGGGTTCAATCCCCACCGCTGCCCGTGTGGATCTGTATGAGCATCGTACCGTCGTGCGGTTGTGTATCACTAAAGCGTGGTGCAGGTTAAAGACCCCAGGCTAGCGCTTGTACTGTACTAGCTAAATTGCTCGTCTACAGCAAGAGATTCGTCGCAACTTTGAAATGGCTGACCAACTACACACTGTATAAATATATACACAACCCAATTATACCTCCAAAAATGTTGGGTTTCTCTGAAACATAAATTATCTTTATCTTCGCTGTTTTCGCTATCTTGTCACGGAGCACAAATGGGTGTCTGTCTCGATGGCTTCGTTTGCCACTTGAACCCACTATTTGCCGCTTTCGGCAAGCATTGTTTCATATGGTTTCCTTTCCCCAATCGGATGTGACGATACCGGATTCACTCTGGCAGTCAAGCTGCCCGACCTCTAAGAACTCGGGCAAAACTTGTGCCGGTAAATTGCCGGCACACGCCCGAGAAGCGTCACCCGAACAGCTCGCACCCGCCAGCCTTTGACCAAGCGAACTCCCTTGCCGAAGATATGGCAATATATTTTGCCGGGAAATGACCACCCGAATTAACCATTAGTATTTTTTCCGGCTTCTGGTTGGCCACATTCGAATTTCTGAAGACGCCCTGGAACACGCCCAGCATGCTTTAGGCCAACGGTGCCTCCTTGTTGATCTACTATACTTCCCAATGAATGACTGAGCTCTCTACATATACGGCTCTGCCTCTTTTCTATGTTAATAGACCTTTGTTTACCTTTCACAAGTTCAATGCCATCTATACATCCTACGATGGACTAAGGCCAAAGCCACGGGCCGCCAGGTCTAATCACGTTCCACGCTATACTATGACACGCTAAACATTGATTAGGGGTGGACGAATAATGCTCGAATACAAAAGCGCCGCATCATTTTTATTGCTTCGACCCTGCAAAGAGCCTATATGTCGTGGCTTTCTTTGCAATGTAAAATTTTTCAGTCACTTATACTTCGTTTCAGCTTGGGTCCAGACGCAGGCGATGCTACAAGCGCGAGCTCCGGGCTTTCAGCGTCCCTGCCAAGCACGCGCGCTCGTGCAATGCAAGTACTGTTCAGGGCCACACGCTCGCGCTCGTAGCATCGGCTGCGTCTGGACCCAAGCTGAAACGAAGTATAGGGCTCTTCGATTCGAACCACTCTCCACCCGTCCCCTCATCGGTGATCCGAGACGCGGGCACTAATACGTGCATTGAAGCGAAATACCGCACAATTTCTAAGTGCCTCGTGATTGGATCTGGCGGTCCGTAGCTTTTGCCTTTAGTCTATCGTAGGGTGTGACGAAGTATACACCTCTTGCAAGTGGGATCCCGTCTTAACCTCGAACCGCGCACCGCGGTCAGGCGGGCCTTACTCTCCAGCCAGGACGTTCGCTGCTTATCGAACAATGTTGCCAAGCGTCTCTTGCCGAAGCATACACAACTAAGCGCGAGAATAAATTAAAAAAAAAAAAGGGGGATCGGTGGCCGAGTGGTCTAGCGCACACCAGCTCGGAGCACGTGGAGCGAAAAGCTCGCGCTGCAGAACCCAGGATACTGGGTTCAATTCCCGCCCCTGCCCGTTTCGATCTGGATGAGCATCGTACCGGCGTGCGGTCGTGTATCACTACTGCGTGGTGCACGTTAAAGACCCCAGGCTAGCGGTTTGTACTGCACTGGCTAAATTGCTCATCTACAGCTGGGAGACTCGTCGCCCTTGGAGGCAGACCAAGTTCTAGGCTGTATAAACATGCACACAACCCAATTCTTTTAAATTAAAAATATATATATTTATAGGAACATGCAGGTGTTCTCTTCGACTGCAAAAAAGCACAAACAGTTAAATAAAATACGTAAACCAGCAACAAATAGAAAAATTAGAAAAATATCTATACTTCGTTTCACTTTATCTGCGAGCGAAGCCAAAGCTATAAGCGCGAGACCAGCACTTTTTGCGTTTCTCCCCAGCTCGCGCGCTCAGAGCGAAGCCGGAACGTACGGAGCTTTCGTGCTCGCGCTTCCAGCTTTGCCTTCGCTCGCACATAAGGTGAAACGAAGCACAGAGTCTCAAAGCTTTTCATCAGAAAGCGCCAGAAGCCGCATGGCCATTGCATCAACGATGGCTGCGCTCGCGGCAGCTCTTGCTTCCACGACGTGCTGGAACAGAGGCTGCGATCGTTAAAAAGTCAGAGCTCTGCAACCCTTAAACATGACCCGTCCTACAATATTTGATGCTACGAATCTGAGTGGATACCTCCCCTGCGTTCCGAAACAGTAAGTGTGTCGCTAATCAGGCCGTCGGCGACTGGCAGACGCCGCCATCTTGTCATTGCGCACCCCAGTGACGTGCCCCTGGCGCACCCCAGCATGGCGGAAACGTTAGGCAGCGCCAGCATCGCCCAAAATGGCGGCGCACGGGAGCCCTTCTTGCAAACGTGTATAGTCGCTGAAATATCAGTCTAGGTTATTGTAAGCACATGGCGGATAAAATCTGGTACCTATTCATCAAAAGTAGACGCACGAAAGTTGCGGTGTTTTTCAATGAACACTTATTTCCCAATTTCTTCTTAAGTTTCGGTGGTGTCGAAAAACTACCCCACTGCACAAAGGCGCTTATAGTTGAGTAAACCTAACGCCGGAGAGCAAGTCGTCCTGCTCGTTGTTGCGCGCGAGTTGCGGCGACGTAGGAACGACACCGTGCTGCGATACGCTTAATCGGAAGGATAGTGGGTAGACCTTAATCTAAATGCCTTGAGGTCTACCCACTATTTTTGCAATCAGCCAATAGGAGCCCAGCGTTCCCCGAGCTTCATCGCAACCCCTGTGCAAGAAGCAGATGAACTTGCGTCTGGAGTGCGCCGAAGCCGAACATTCCAGGACTTACATGACAGTCGAGATGCGTAGCTCATAGAAGCTAATAAGTCTCGTCACGGTGACATCTTACAACAATGCAGAGAACTTACGTCTGGATGCACAAGCTCCAGGTCGGTTTTTGTCTTCATGTTCTTCCTTCTTCAGCCTTCAAAAGGCCTGCATTCGACTTGTACAGACGATACACATTTAGGTCATGATAGGTATCGAGGTAGAAGACTGAATTTCGGAAAGGGTTTATTGGCCGGCGTTCTCAAAGTGTCGTCCAATGGTGAGATATCACCGGTCCAGCAGTTAAGGCTTCACATGCAGCGGGGCGCTACTAGCGATGACCTCGCGCTAAAGCGTGTTTCACATGCAGCGTTCTTGGCCCTAGAGCGGCGCGATTTCTGCCGTCGCGGCGCTCGTGCCGCTCAACCGCTGGTGCTGGCCAGAGCGCCGCGACGGCAGAAATCGCGCCGCTCTGTAGTGCAAAACCGCTGCATGTGAAACACGCTCAAGGCAGGTTCAGACACTTGCGTTTGAGTGCGTTTTGAGCTGCGGTGCGTCAGGCGAACCAGCAGGTCACCGGCACATCTGTGCTTCGTATGAAGCGTGAAAACCAGTTCAAGGAATCCATCTTGGCACGCGATATAAGCAGCAGGGATGTCCTGGTTTCTCGCTGCCGCAACGCGGTCAAATGCGGTCAAACGCAAAGCTGTCTGAATCGGCCTTTAAGCGTGTGCTGACAGGCGAGCGTTCACCACCTCTGTATCGCACCGTTCAAACTGTTGCTCATGGCAGACGATAAGTAAGCTGACTGACACGTGAGAAGCGCTACATAAAGCGCTTCGAAAACCGGCCTTTAACCCACCGCTTTCGCCATGCATCGTGGGAACTGTAGCCTTCTCTGCACGCGCAGTAAATCACGCTGTGGGCCTGCGCGAGTACAGCACGAGGCGGCACGAGCTGTCTCGTGCTTCGGCGTCTGCCTCTTATGAACTACAGTTAAATCGGCGTCACGCGATGTGGACCATGTAGAGAGATCGATTTATCGTGAACTCGCGAATAGGCAGTATTCACTGGCGGCCATAGCTGTGTGCGCGAATGCTGAGCGCGTGCTGATGGCGAGCTTCTACAGTTCTTTTGCAACGTGCATTCCGCACCATCAAAAGTGCCGGTCTTAGCAGCCTATTGATGTGAGCTCGTTCTGAACATGCGCTCTAAACAGCAACCCACAAATATGGTGTCCAGTGAATACTCCCTATAGGTAAAGAAAATCGTAGTGGTTGTTTACGCGCAAGCTACAGTGTGACGACTAATCAACAGCTCAGAGTGTTTTTCTTTCCACCTAGGACAAAATCTGACAGCAGTTTTGTATGTCACGACGACAGATTGTCAAATCGCACGGAAACATTCCCAGCTTAAAATATTAAATTTATTCTCCGAGGTTCACTACTTTAGTTCAATGTCAATAGTTTGATCGTTGAATACTAAACATTGCGTGCTGTTCATGCAAAATGATGAAACGACAATACCAGTACAATATAAGCGCGCTGAAACGTATATACGAGCGGAGCAAATATTCAAGGTGCCTGCCGATAAGAACAAAATACCATGTAAGCAAGTTCCAAACCACATTATAGTCCTGCGATAAAAGGCGCTTTCATTTTATTTGGCGGTCTTGAAGGGGCAATGCAACCATTTTTGTACTTTGCGCAAATACCGCTAAGAACGAATTCCTGATGTTCATGTCCTTTGAAACACGCGTTTGTTTTCACCACATGAAAATAGAAATCGCAAAAAAATAAAGAAAGAAGGAGCAGCGTTCGCCCCCTCAACTTGCAGCGCAAGAAGCGGCCTCGTGACCTGGAGCCGATTATATGCGCTCTCAGAAGAAAGTGTATATTCTTCCACCCCTTGTCCCATATACGACACCCCAAAACTTCATTCCGACGAACAGCGCGGCGCGCTGACTTCGAACAAACGGTCTCAACTTTTGCGAGGTGCTTGAGAACGGTGAGATATACTTCATGAAACAGCTAAAGTACGTATCATAGACTACAAAAGAAAAACACTCAGGTTTTGCAGTAATGCTAATAAAACCCCGATTACTTTTTTCTAGTCAATAACACGTATATTAGTCTATTTTGAAAAACAGCGCGAATAACACACGGACAAGAAGAGAACACACAGGACGATGCGCGTGTGTTCTCTTCTTGTCCGTGTGTTATTCGCGCTGTTTTTCAAAATGGATTCATACCAACTCGCCCAACTTTCCATTCTAGTAAGCTTTATTAAACGTATATTAGCTACTTGGATAAGTTGTACCACGCGGGTATCAAGCCGCTCGTGAAAGTTGGGAACGTGGGTTTGACGTCAGCGCGCTGTACGTCCAACTGAAGTCTTGGGGTGTCGTATATGGGACAAGGGTGCAAGAATATTCCCATTTTTTCTGAGAGTGTGCCGCCAATGTTGATTAAATCCACACGCTGCGGTTGGCAAGGCACAGGACTTGCGCTGCGTTTAAGACATTGGTATGGTTCAGCTATTGTCGCCATTACAGCGATTGGACACAGGACACTACCCGAATGCTAGTCGAGCTATTGATTAACACGAGCCCCAATCGAGTGCTTATTTTCACGAAATGCTCAGGACCAATCTATGAGCCGCATTCAAATATCGTCACTGGGGGATACTGCGACAACCCGAGGTAATCAAGCTTTGCAAAGGAGAGATTGAAAGAAAACGCTCGCTTTGTCCTTCAAATGACACCGCAACAAATGAATTTCTTGGTCAGTGCCGTTGCGTGCCAGTGTACTTGGGTCCCACTAGTGCCAGTAAGCTCGTGTAAAGTGAAAAACAAATATCGTTGCACGACCCATTTAAAAGGCCGATAACTGCTTACTGAACACTGCAACGTTGATCAACCCAATCATCCAAAGATCTCCGCTGTCTACTGAAGGGAAAAGCAAACGAAACTGCTTTGTTCGTTGCCATTTTTTATTTCTGGTATTTACGAGATCCATTCTTACCTGACCATCATTTACTGCCAGCCATGTGGAGCACACGGTGGCGGAATTACACCGCATTAATAAAGACGTTTATTATTGCGTAAAGTCGCAACCTCGCGTAGGCAAACCAATCACGGGTTCACACTGCGCATGAGCTAAGGCTGCTCGACCGTTGAAGTACCTTGTGTTTTGTTTACCACACTGCGAATTAGGTGTTTGCGTTTCTCGACAGGAAACCTTATGAGGCTGTTCCTGACTCCTCGCTGGTAAGGTCGATTTGCGGGCTGCAAACTCTTTGGGGCTAAAACGCCATTCTCAAACTCTGTAATAGCACACAGCTAAATGGTTGTGCAATACCATTATACCCTCGGCCGTAGATGGACACAGTGGCGTCACAAGGGGGGGGGGGGCGGACCGCCCCGGTGCAGCGCTCAGGGGGGTGTGCGCGGCGGGCCACGAGAGCCGGGGGGGGGGTGTCGCGGCGGGCCACGCAGAGCGGGAGCGGGGGGTGTCGCGGCGGGCCACGCGCGGCGGGGGGGGGGGGTGTCGTGGCGGCTACTGACCCTCGCGACGCCACTGGATGGACACTGTAATAAAGTAAATAGGCGGTTTTCGCAATCTGAACTCATAATGAAAAGAAGACATGACGAACACTAAACAATCTACTGCCTTCTTTGCGTTTCGAACTATAAAATATTATAAACATGATCCACTTCATTTACTTATGACGACTCGCTCACGTTCCAAACATAAAATCCCCAAAATGTAACGCTAACTCAACAAAAAGGTGGAGAGACATATATCTTGAACATTTTTTTCATTTTTTTAGCGGAGAGGGAGTTACATTATTCAACCCAACCCAACCCCAAAAATGTTATTTCTTGTCGTGCATAGTTGCTGCGGCTTAAAGGAGCGGTGCAACGATGTTCAATTGGAATGCTTTTCACTTTACACGAGCTTACTGGCACTAGTGGGACTCAAGGATACTCGCACGCAACGCCACTGGCCAAGAAACTCCTTTGTTGCGGTGTAATTGCAAGGACAAAAGCGATCATTTTCGTTCAATCTCTCCTTTGCAAAATTTGATGACGTAACGTGGGGATCGCAGTCTCCCCAATGACGATATTTGAATGCGGTTCATAGATTGGACCCGAGCATTGCGTGGGCACTCGATTCGGGCTCGTGATAATTACTAGCTTGAGAAGCATTCGGGTAGTGGCCCGTGACCAATCGCTGCAACAACGACAATAGCCGAGCCATAACAATGTCTGGAACTCAGCGCGTGTCCTGTGCCTTGCCAACCCCAGCGCGTGGCTATGATCAACATTGGTGGCATATAATCGGCTCCAGATCACGCGGTCGCTTGTTCTGGCTGCGAGTTGAGGGGGTGAACGCTGCTCGTTTCTCTTTAATTTTTTTCTAGGACTTCTATTGCGCGGGGTGAAAAACGAACCCGTGTTTCATAAGTCATCAACGTCAGGGATCCGTTCTAAGCGGTATTTGCGCAAAGTACAAAAATCGTTGCATCGCCCCTTTAATCTCAGAGAGAAGTCTCTCTTTCGTATCTTTACACGAGAAATCACAAGTCCCCCAATGCGCCCCTTTCATCTTCCTAAACTCAGTAGCAAAACGCAAGCGTAGCTTATTTAGTGGCACTATACTTCGTTTCAGCTTGGGTCCAGACGCAGGCGATGCTACAAGCGCGAGCTCCGGGCTTTCAGCGTCCCTGCCAAGCACGCGCGCTCGTGCAATGCAAGCACTGTTCAGGGCCACACGCTCGCGCTCGTAGCATCGGCTGCGTCTGGACCCAAGCTGAAACGAAGTATGGACGCTTTACAGCAGCTGTGCATGGGCGCCACCATAAGCGCCCTTCAGTTTTTGTTTCCTCTTATTCCGTTCGCTGCACTTCATTCTTACCACAGCAGGGCAGGTTATTGCCACTTTAGGGGCTACCACGTCCTTCTCCCCAGCATAGGCCTGTGTGGAGGCTCGGAAACGTCCGTTTCAGTGGCTTGGCATCTCGGTAAGACAAGAGAAGGTCGGCTATGGCGGCTCAATCTGGCGCGTGTGAAAGCGTCTATAGTGTCAGCTTTAGGCGAGCGCACGTGCAGACATTCGCAGAGCTACGTTCGCACCCCTGTGCTCTTGGTGGCACTAGAACACCACTTCTGGGTCGGCTTGTTAGGACCGCGTCTTAGCCACTGGTCTCTATGACAATTTGCTAGATCGCTGATCTCCGCTTCGAGCCCACTTCGTGATGGTCACCCGGGGAAGCGTTGTCAAGGCTGTGGTCACTTGACATTTGCGACTGTTGTCACGTGACATACAGATGGTTACGTCACCTGCTGAAGCGTTGTCAAGGCTGTGGTCACTTAACATTTGCATTTGTTGTGATGTTACTTTCAGATTATAACCATGATAACTGTCTAGGCTTGACAGCGGTACAGCGGGTGACGTAAGATGGTCGACCGGTGGCCGCGTTTGCGGGGGGGGGGACATCAGAGATCCAGCAAATCGTTATAGAGATCATCAGTGGTCTTAGCTGAGACTGGGTTGGGGTGTACTTCAACTGAGTGGTGTGCCGACGGCGTCTGCCTCTCCATAGGAGCTGGCTGTCGTGTGGCCCAATTCTGCCGCAGGAGCCTTAGGTGGCGCTGCCATTCACAGCGGGGCATTGTTTAGCGAGGCTGGCTTGAGGCGTGTTTATGTGACTATTCCTTCCTGTCTTGCGTTGCACTCTGCAGAAGAAAGGGTATATTCTTACACCCTGTGTCCCATATAAGACACCTCCAAAGTTCTGTTCGGCGTGCAGCACACTGACGTCAAACCGACGGTAACTTACGAGCTGCTTGATAGCCATGGGTGGTACAACTTATTAAAAGAACAGATGTACGTGTTACTGACTACAGGAAAACAAAAATAATCGGAGTTTCCTTGGCCCTTCTACAAAATCTCAGTGTTTTCTTCTTGTAGTCTTTGATACGTTCTTTAGCTGTTTATTAAGTTATATTGCACGGTTATAAAGCCCCTCGTAAAAATTGGGGCCGTCTGTTCGACGTCAGTGGGATGTACGCCGAACTGAAATTTTGGGATGCATTTTATGGGACAAAATAGTGTAAGACGACACGCTTTTTTTAGAGTGTGGGTGTGAACCGATACAATATTGTTTGGCTGATAGCTGTGCCGAAGAGACAAGAAACTCGCAACGTGGGTTACAACCCATGCAAAGAGAAACACTCCTTGTTTCGGACGCCGAGTGATGCATCTCTGTTTGCATAATGGCATCGTCTGATTCAAGGAAAACATTCTACAGCGTCACGCGTTTGCATTACTTTCGAAGGAAAAAAACAAAACTGACGCAGAGAAAAGATAGAGTCTACGAAGAATGTGTGACCCATCCGTCATGTCAGAGGAAACAGATTTCTTCTAGTGGGATTGCTCTTCAATAAAGACAGCAGTTGAAATTGCTGAATTTATCATGCCAGTCTTGGTGTTTATTTTCACATGATTCATGCTCACCAGCTAAAATCTATACAGACATTTCCCGGTCTATATGCTTTGGGTGAGAATGCAGAGTCAAGAAAGGCTCCTTTACATTAATCCATGCTAAATAAAAGAGATACTTAGACACCAGAACAAAAAAGCAATCTAAAAGTCTGCAAATTGTTACAGCTACCGAAAAATTATTAAAACAGCTTTGACACTAAAGTGGAGAGGTAAGCATCGCATATCATATCATGGTCAAACTTCGCTTTCATAATTCCGGTATATAAGGTGATATAGACATTTCTTCTTGTATAAGTCAGCAAAACAAGAGCAAAACTAAGCAGCGAGACTATCTAAGTATTTGAACATTCCCACATGGCATTTGCGCTTTGAATATAAGCTTCTGCCACTCGCGCAAGCCACGCTTTTCACAAAAGTGTGAAATAGGACGAAACTTATTCTTTCTCACAACCAAGCAGACTATAAGAAACGAAGAATACGACCATTTTCACACGAATAAAGCATCTCTCTCGCAACCGCCAGGCCTGTCAGCCGTCGGATGGCCACGCTCTGACCCACAGCGCCCTCATCGACGTGCTTGCACATCGCGACACACTCACGGCCAACGAGCCGCCACCCTTCCCCTCTCCCCCCCCCTCCCCCTTCCCTTCTAGTACATCTTAACTGGGCACACTGCAAAGGCTGGGGCACCTGGGCGTTTTGAGACGCAGTTTGAGTCCTCTCACTCCCTGAGCTGGCTTTGGCAGTGCTTTTTAGAGCGCAGCTCTTAGGCGCCCGTTTCCGGCTTGAGCGGCGTCGCCGTCGCCGTCGGCGTAACCGCGCGGTGCATTATAGGTAAATTTTCCCGAAGAAGCCCGAGGTCCTCCCGAAGGACCTCGGGTTCCCTCGGGAGGACCTCAGGTGGACCTCGGGTTCCTTTGGGACGACCTCGGGAGGACCTCGGGTTCCTTCGGGAGGACCTCGGGAGGACCCGGGTTCCTTCGGGAGGACCTCGGGAGGACCTCGGGTTCCTTCGGGAGGACCTCGGGTTCCTTCGGGAGGACCTCCGGGTTCCTTCGGGGGGACCTCGGGAGGACCTCGAGTTCCTACTGGGAGGGCCTCGGGAGGACCTCGGGTTCCTTCGGGAGGACCTCGGGTTCCTTCGGGGGGACCTCGGGAGGACCTCGGGTTCCTTCGGGAAGGCCTCAGGAGGACTCTCAGGTTTTTTCCGGGAGGACCTCGGGAGGACCTCGGGTTCCTTCGGGAGGACCTCGGGAGGACCTCGGGTGCCTTCGGGAGGACCCCGGGAGGACCTTGCGGTTCCTTCAGGAGGACCTCGGGGAGAGGGGGTCACATGACCTCCCTCCCCGAGGTCACGGACCCCCCTGAGGTCAGTGACCCCCCCCGAGGACCTCGGGAGGACCTCGGGTTCTTTCGGGAGGACGTCGGGAGGACCTCGGGTTCCTTCGGGAAGACCTCGGGGAGGGCGGATTACGTCACCCCCCGCCCCGAGGTCACGTGACCCCCGCCCCCGAGGTCAAGTGACCCCCCCCAGGTCACGTGAGCCCCTCCCCGAGGTCACGTCCCCCCTGAATGATTCCCCCCTCAGTACCCCTCCCTACTCCTCCTCAAGAGCTGCGCTCTCATTCGGCATTACAGGGAGTTGTAAACGGCTTTCACTTTTTTTTCATCAAGTCTCAGCTGAGACACTGCTTTTATACTTTGTTTCAGCTTAACGTTCAGACGCAGCAGGTGCTACAAGCGCGGGCATGTGGCCCTGAACAGCGGCTTGCACTGCAAAAGCGCTTGGCAGAGACGCTAAAAGCCGGGAGCTCGCGTTTGTAGCTTCGGCTGTGTCTGGACTTAGGCTGAAACAAAGTGTAGTAAGCTGGTCCTGCAGGTTCAGAAAGAGAAACTTTGCGTCGAGTTATTGGCGTACAGCGTATCAGAAGACACCTATAGACTACTATAATAATGGAATCCTGCACGCTGCCATCTTGTATCTAGTGGGCTGTCGAACCTGTCTCCAGCACTTTGAGTAGCTCTCTTCTTCAAAATATCAGTCGCCGCGACCACAGCCCAGCAATTTAGGAGATTCTTCGCTTCGGTGATAAACGCCTGAAAGGTGTACGCTGCGTGTTAATTTCTTGTGCACTGTTTACTTCCCTACCGGTGCGAAGCTACAAACGTCATTAGAACAAGGTGCATCAGTAATTAGATTTTTTTTCTCTTCTGAAGATTATTGACGATGAGAAGATCACGCACACGGAGATGCTCAGTATGTTTCGAAGGTTCGCCGCCGGCTTCCAAAAGCAAGGCGTACGCCCAGCCGACCGAGTCTTCGTTCACCTTGAAAACTCCGTGGAGAGCTTTATCGCTTTGTACAGCGTTATATTTGCTGGGGCGTTGTCATCTTATCTGATCCGCAATTGACAATGGGTGAGGAACTCGTAAATTATTTTGGCACCAATAAAACAAGTGTTTTTGTTTTGTTTTTTTGGACGAGGGAAGGGGGGGGGGTTGCAGATATTAGCGGTGTGATAAGGGGTAGTTTAAAGATAGCACACCAGTTTCTAGCTTTTTTATTGTCTTTTATTAAAGATGAGTCACCTTTCATCTTGATTAGTGTCTCCGTGACCTCATCGCGAACGACATGTGAGGCTAAAAATATTTTAAAGCCTGGCTTTCTTTCATGCGTTCGTCATATTTAGTTTGATATGCTTTAATATACAATGTGCAAAACCGAGGCGCCGCTAGCGGCTCAGGTGCATTCTGGAAAACATTTGCAACGCAGATTTTAGTTTCAGTTTCCTCCATAGGACCGCGGCCTGCCGCAAGCGGACATCGCAGACCTGCACCATGCACATCAATGCAGCTTACCTCGCCAAGTTTTCAGACAATAACTGATTCAAGGCGAAGGCAAGCCAGATCGCTTCAGCGAAACTAAGCCTAATATCGATTGGCGTACGCACCGACTCCTTGTGGGTGGGTGTTGTCGACCTCGACAGGCTTCGAGGAAGGCCAGCACCAAGATTAGCATCAAGGTTTCACAATGTCTATATGTCGTATTTTATTCATTGTTCTTAAAGAGACACTAACGGGGTATTTATGTTTTACCAAGGTTTTCATTTGTAAATGACATATGAGAGCCCAATTACCCGAAACACAATTTGCAGCTGGAACTTCGTTTTCTTTCCGCCCGAAAGCCGCCGATCGAGAACTGGCCGGTTTGAGGGAGAGGTTTCTATGGTTTAGATACAACCAACCAAATACTTATAATGAAAGTCGTGGGTCATCGGAGGCACACACTCAATACTAAAAGTAGAAAAGAAAAATGGTACCCATTTTTTGTGGCTCCTAAAAAGCCGCAAATACGTTGATTGGAGAAACAAAAAGTTGCACAGCCACGTGACTTCCGGCAACTCTCTCTTCCTCTAAATTTCTTTTTCCTCCCCAGTCCAGGTTCAATTTCGGTTTCAAAGAGTTGCGTTTTCTTTTTTTGTACTTTGTTAAACATATACGTAACGCTGTGCAATATATTGATTGGGAAGTCTTCTGACACCATAATGAATCGGATGGCAAAGAAACAAACAAGATTTTGGGTGGTGTCAGTGTCCCTTTTAACCCATCTTCTTTTATCGCATTTCATTGCCCCGATTCAATTGGCAACAAGCTGCCGCTTCGTCTTCCTCTTTCCCAAACTTCTCGTGACTTGCCTTCACCTTCAATCAAACATCCGTCTGGTAAAGTCACGAGAAGAAAAGTATGCTTACTGCATCACATTCACACGCAGGTCCACCTACGAGGATTCGGAGACGTACTCTGCGCTGAGGGGCGTGGTGTAGGCTCGCGGTGCTTGCCTGCGACAGACCGCGGTCCTTTGGAGGAAACCGAAACTAAAATCTTCGTTGACAATTGTTCCCGAGAATGCACCATAGCCGCTAGTGGCGCCTCTATTTCGCACATTCTAGAAGTGCCTTCATACACACGCGCCTTTGCTTGAGTGGTGACATCTCAGCACATGTAGGCACCCTAGCACATTCCTTTCTTTGTGGTTTGAATTATGTTTCAATGAAGCTTTTTTCAAGAAAATATTTTCTGTTGATATATTCCAAAGCGATCCAATTTCAACTTTGGTGTCATCAAATATCCGTATTTTCGAAGAACTACTATTGAAAACAAAAGTGATATTGTACTTCGAAACTAGGCTAATATGGTGATTTTGTTCTTGAAAGAAAACTACATATATGTTTTTCATGGTAATAAACATTCTTTTAGATGAAATTTTACTCAGAATGAAACATGGAAATGCATCTCATGTGCTCTCAAGCTCGAAGGATTGTCATAAGTTTAAGAAGATAAAGGAACAAATGAATGTCAAGGTAAAAGGCTGACGCAATGTTCATATCCTCTTTTTATTATCTCACTTTCAAATATAAACTTAATTATACAAGTACCTTTCTTTTATGTGCACCAAATTCTAAAAAAAAATGAGTTGCTTTAGGACACTTCATTTTGCAGTTAGCTTACCCGACTTCGCGGCCACTCGTAGCATGGTGTGATTGCGCTATTATCCTACAAATTAATAGATACATTTATTTAACTCTTTAATTGTTGACTTTAAGAGACATATTGCATTTACGAAATTGAAGCCCAATCTTCATACCGTATTTTTCAATCGCACAATGCTATATAAAAATATTAAAAAAACCTGATCATTTCCGGGTTATTTTTTTCTTCTACAGACTATTTTACGCCGAAACTAAATGAGAAAAAAAGTGACAGTGGTGTCAATATCTCAGCCCTTACTTACGTCACAGCAAAACGTCATCTGTGACGCGGGCAGCCCCGCCGGCATTATCGCAATATATTTCTTTCTCTGTTGGTCTTCTTTTCTTTTTTCTTTTTGTTTGTAACAGCTTTTATTTTAATAATGAAATGATAGGCTTCCCGTCGGAGCAGCAGGAAATGACACTGCAAAGTTATCTCCTAGCGCAAAACGTCAAGATTAGCAGGTGCCACCGCAAGATGCAAAAACGTAAGACGAAGCGACGTCATCTGCGTCACAGATGACGTCGTTACTGTTACGCCAAGCGAGGGCGAACATGTCGAAGCCACTGTCCCTCTTTGTTACACCAGTTTCAGTTTGAAACAAATTGCAGGAGTGAAATATATTTAGCCGGAAGTGCCCGATTATTTTTGTGCGTTTATATCATCGTGCGATTGGAACATATAGAATGGATATTGGTCTTGAATCGCGTAAATGCAACATGCCCTCTAAAGTCAATAATTGGAAAGTTCATTAATATATACATATATATATATATATATATATATGTGTGTGTGTGTGTGTGTGTGTTGTTGTGTGTGTGTGTGTTGTTGTGTGTTGTGTGTGTGTGTGTGTGTGTGTGTGTGTGTGTGTGTGTGTGTGTGTGTGTGTGTGTGTGTGTGTGTTTGTGTGTGTGTGTGTGTGTGTGTGTGTGTGTGTGTGTGTGTGTGTGTGTGTTTATTGGTAGGCTAACAGCACAAGCAACCTTGTTCAGAGTGGCCGGAAAGTCGGGTGAGCAAATGGCAAAAATTAAGAGTTTCGTAAAGCAGCTCCTCCGTTTTTAATAAGGTGCAAATAATAAAAAAAAAACTGTATAATGTTTCATTTGAAAAGAACCAAGCCGCCTGAGTGGATCCGACAATAAAGAAAAAAGAAATAAAGCCTGAGTAACTTTGAGAATAAATAAAAAAAAATGCCTGAGTGGCTCAGGGGCAAAGTGCCGGCCTAGGGATCCCCAGGTGGCAGGTTCGAATACCGGTCGAGGTGCCCTCGATCTGACGGAGGCTTAAGGCCCGTTCACACTCTTGCTACCAGTACGACCGAGAGAGACGAGACCTGTTAAAGCCTCTTAAAATTTCTCAGGACGAGAGAACACACTGCCACCCTGGCGCCATCTATGCGGTGACCCTGGAACTGCATTTCACAAGAGCGAAGGTTTTGTGGGATTTCCGAGGTCAAATGTGCGTAATACCTATAAGAAAGGCTCGTTTACAACGTTGACAAAAGTTTTCGAGCCAAAAAAGAAAGGATGATGCACGAGAGAAAAAGAAAATATGCCGGACCGCCAGGTTTACGATGCTACCTAAAAGATGGCGCCAGTACGTCCTTTCGTTGTAAGAGATATTTAAAGCCTCCAAGGCACCCGGTTCTAAGAGGTCGCAAGTGTATGAACGGGCCTTTATTGCGGAGAAGGCGCCGTGTAAACGAGCTTTCGGATGCACGTCAAAACATCCCCAGGTGGTCGACATTTATCCTCAGTCATCCGCAGAACCCATCCTTTGGGAATGATTATCTACGTTAATGCGAATAGCATCAAACGGTGCGGAGTTATGCGCGTTCGTCAGGTGGCCGGCACACTCTAGATACGCCAGCCCACTCTTGAGGCGATTCTAAATTTGTTGACACTTTCACAGCCCTGCGCTACGATCTCCGCAGCCCAGCACGTGCGTTTGTGTCACGTAGGAAGGCGAGCAAGGCACGCGCCATACGCACAAACACTCAAAATGGTACCGACCAGACTTTCTGGCGTCTCAGCTAGTCTCCAACCAACGGTATTCTAAACGGTTGTTTATATTTTTACCATAGGGACGCGCTTTACAGCGCTGTCGACAGCTACCGGTGCGCGCGCGTTCCATGCACGAGGAGCTCATTCCGCTCTCCGTGAGGCTGGAGCGGGGCCGCTACATCACCCTCTCCCGAGCGCGGGGAGAGGGTGAGCTAACGGCCGTGCTCAGCCTCACGAGAGCGAACGACCTCGAGCATGGAACGCGCGCGCACCGGTAGCTGTGACAGCGCTGTAACCGCGCGTCCTATGGTAAAGATATAAACAACCGTTTAGAGTGCGTTGCATGACTGCACACATGTTCGTGCTGAACTTTACAAGCCAACGACGCTGATGTGCATTCTTTATGTACTGATTGGAATGAGTGAGAACAGCGTGCATGTCTACCACGTATCATACCTCACGTGTGTTTCATACTTCACCATTCATGTTAGTATGTTGTAAATAGTGTGGTGAATGCTTTGTGTACTTGAACATTTTCAAATATTTCTGCAAACCAAAATTAAACTGGTTAAAAAAAAAAAAAGCCTTCATAGCTCTGTGGTTAGCGCGTCTGCCTGCTGATCAAAGGGTCAACGGTTCGAATCCCAGCCGGCGCCGGTCTTTTTATTTATTTATCGACCCGCGGCGTAAGAGGTTAGATAGCCAGATAGATAGATAGATAGATAGATACATAGACGAAAAGTACATGTGAAGTATCCAAAGAAT